>LT658386.1:0-65887 GCA_900128575.1 Stramenopiles sp. TOSAG41-1
CATCATTGTGAGCAATGCAATCATCATTATGTTTTAAGTTTGCTTGATGTTGGTCATCGTACGGCAAAAGAAGCAAAATCTCCATATTATACTGATGAGCAGGATGAAACTTCTAGATGGTTACATCATGGCTGGGAGCATTTAAAAGGCAGCGGAAAGCAACTTTTTACTCAAATTGTGAAACCTACTTTGAACATGGACCATAAATGCTATAAACGCTCGTGTACTTGCTTTATGGGTACAGCAGCTACAGATGAGTATTGTATAAAGGATGGGCATGAAGCATGTGCTACATGTAATGATGGGTATCATTTAGACCCACTTTCACGACAATGTCGTATGATACAATGCGGGTGTGAAAATGGCAAAGGTTTTCAAGGTACGGAATGTCCTGGATTTAAACAACATAAATGTGAATCTTGTAAGAGTGGATATGGGTTAGATGATCAACATAAATGCGTACCATGCAAGTCAGGTTCAGAAAATCACGGAAATACATGTAAATGCAGCAAGGGTTATGGACTAGATCCGAGTAAACATAATATTGAAGCCGATGGATCGCATTGTAAAGCGTGCCCAGAGAAACAATTTAGTGATGGTGTTGATAATACGCATTGTGATGATCACCAAACATGTCCAGCAGGTCAAGGCAAAGAAGTTGAAGGGACATTCAAAAAAACGGAAAATACGAAATGCGAATCTTGTACAATACTTGCAGGTCTATTAAAAAATGCATATTCTCATTCAGATTCTCATGCTGGTTGTTACAGCATCGAAGATCATAATAAAGATCGAATACAGATAAGTAGTGGTGGAAAAGGGGTTACGTGCAAGTCGCCATATACGGGAACGCCAAACTATGACAACGTTGGAAGATATAGTAATGGATGTGATACATGCATACATGGATATCATAAAAATCCAAACGGCAAGTGTGTCGAAAATGTATGTTTGTGCAGTAATGGAGATCCTAAACGTGGAACAGCATGTCCAATCAATGGTAAAAAGGGATGCAATAATTGCAACGCAGGGTTTCATTTCAAAAACCAGCATGATAAAAAAGAATGTGTAGAAAACGAATGTACCTGTACAAATGGAGTAGCAGTAACTGGTACAAAATGCGACGTACATGGTAGACATCATTGTGAGCAATGCAATCATCATTATGTTTTAAGTTTGCTTGATGTTGGTCTTCATACGGCAAAAGGCCCGCCTGGATACAGCAGTGATGATTGGTTCCAGAGAAAATTGCATCATGCAGGCAAAGCGGCTTCGAGCGTTGGTAATGCAATCGTGACCGCAGCAAGTGCGTTAACAAACGGTGATTTTAGATGCTATAGACGCATATGTACTTGCTTTGGGGGCACGGCAGCAACCGACAATACTTGTCAACACGATGGGGACGAAACATGTGCTTCGTGTAAAGATGGATATCATTTAGACCCACTTTCACGACAATGTCGTATGTTACAATGCGGGTGTGAAAATGGCCAAGGTACTACAGGTGCCGATTGTCCTGGATTTGGCTGGTATTATTGTGAATCTTGTAACGACGGGTATTATTTAGATACAAACACAGGCAGATGCGAACAATGTGCATACGGTTCTGCCATGAAAGATAAAAAATGTCAGTGCAAAAACGGTTGGGGGAGACATGGGTATGCAAAAATAGATGGATCGCATTGTAAGAGATGCACAGGAAATAAATTTAGTGCACATTTAAATAATGCACCATGCTATGAACATAAGGCATGTCCAGCGGGCCAGGGAAGACATGCCGAAGGGACTGATAAAACCAACACGGTGTGTAAAGATTGCGAACATTATGATAGCCAGTGGTTATTAACGTGGGTCTCCACTAATCCAAGATTTTATTCAAAGGATAATACGGATGATATGTGTTGGGAATTAAGCACCGAACAACTGAAAAGGATGAAGGTTGCTTCCGATAGGACTGCGGTTGCTTGTCGAGACACATACGCGGGTAGTCCGACATATAATAACGAAGGTATGGTAACGGGAGGTTGTGACAAATGTGCTGGTGGCAAAACGAAAAATTACATGGGAACTTGTATATCGAAGCCATGTCTTGAAAATTGTCATGACCGAGGATTTTTCGGTGTAAGTATGGAATGCAAGATAGGGACAAAGTGGTATGGCGCCACATATGGGTACTGTGAAGGAGTGCATGGTCATAGGGTAGGCAACTATAAATTTGGCAAATAAGGGAGGCCGAGGTTCGAAATTGAACGGTTCGAGCTACCGCGGCAATTGAAAAAAGAATCGAGTAAGATAAAAGTCTACAATTAGTATTGTTATTGTAGTACGACAACTCACGAGTAGATGTGGTAGGAGTATTCATATATAATTATACTTGGAGTATACTGATAAATTACAATTATTTATTATAGCAATTGTTACATATTATAACCAGCAGCTAAAGCAGTACAGTACATACAATGAAAAAAGAAAGTGATGTGCATTCTATTACATAATGTATTACAGTATTCTATTCTAATTCTAAGTCCGCACAATGATATTTGTATATTAATGCACCTCTCTTCTGCTGTACAATAGGAATAGCACTGTTGGTCCGCATTCTATTTTAACTCCTTAATTTTACCAACAAATCGTCTTCGAGATTTACGCTTCATTGCCAAAATAAAAAAGCCAGGGTCCTTGCCGTCCACACGGCAGCTGGTAATAAATAAATGGAGGCCAATTTTACAAGGAGAAGAAATCTACACACGAGTAAAAAACGTTATATCAACTCAAAGATATCCACGTTCTTTTGGAGGGCTCGAACACTGGTATGATTTTTCTGTCCCATCAATCCATCCATCGTCAGGGCTAGAAGCCTCACATTTGTAGCGTATCTTTGTCTTAAGATTTTCAATAACAATTTTTTTAAATTCCCACCCATCACTGCTAAGTGGCTTGAATGTAACACTATCCAATGAGTCAAAATAATCGACCACTTTTCGATTAATAAATACTTGGGAACCGTGACGAAATTTTTGATCTCTTAAAACAATCCAATGCTACCGGCCCATTTTTACGGCAGAATAAGTACACCACCTGGCGTAGTGTGTGAGTGTTTTAAGTATATTTTGCCTATTTCGTTTTCATTGTCGGCTGCATTAGCATGCCCAAAAACCAAAAATAGAAAAAGTCATGGTCATTTTTACTAGGTTAATAGTTTAATTATAAACACAAAGAACTATACTAAAGTACATGACCACATAGCATTGTATTATCATTAAAAAAGTAAAGTAAATATTTGAATATTATCTGTATGGAAACAAGGATTTACTATAATAGAAGTGAAAAATTTTGAAGTTTTTGCAGGTCCAAATCTATTAGATCTATTTGCACTGGTAATTTGTTTTAATTTACTCATGATAATTCCTACTCTTCAAAAGAATACAATAACTGAAATAATCTATTTACTCATGATAATTCCTACTCTTCAAAAGAATACAATAACTGAAATAATCTATCTCACACTAGTGTTTTGATATTCCCATAATAGAGAAAACCAATGAAGGTAAATAGATGGTATCAACTACTCGTAGCAGTTGATGAAAAACGAACATTGAAACCGTTGCGTCTCAGTGATGTCATCCAATTTAATCTTCGAAATTATATGGGGGACGAGCATGCCCATAAGTTCAGAGTGATGGTGTCAAATCTCGACACGCATTCCGATGCCTATCATAGTAAGACGTTGTGCCCAGGCGATATCATTTCCAAAATTAATAACCAACCGGTGCCCAACACATGGGTGGAAGTTTGTGCTAAACTAGACGCACACCCAAAAGAATTACCGCTTCACTTATCCACTGAATCTGGCAAAATAATTATCTTTTAATTAAGTCCGAAGTAATATTATAAAAGACCAAAAAATATTTTTCTACCCTACAGATTAGGTACTAAAGATCAGTTTATACTTGAGCGTAGTCTTGTGTGTTCATATAGTCTATTGATTTTTATTCGCACACACCTCTAACACAAAATTTTAGAAATTTTTTTTTTAGGTTTTTTTTTCTTTCGTTCGAAACAAAAAAGTTATCATAGGCACATAGTGTTATTATTGAGGATAGAAAAGGTTTAGGATTTATTATAAATAAGACATAATATGGAATAAACAGACAATCACATGCAGAATTTATAAAATTAATCATAACCCTCATGATGATTGTTTATGGGATGCAGTAATAATAGTAATATAATATAACAAAAGATATAATCGGTCTTTTCTGGCTATCAAATGATAAATTATCATAATAATAATAAAATATAATATATTTACTACTGAGATAGATTAAATATATACAACAAATTATGGTTTTAAAGGTTGAATCATAATACTCGTCCTCCGTCGATCGAGGGGTAAATACATGGTAGGCGCTGGACCTTTCTTCGCGTCGTCGCGGGCTGGTAGGGTACATGGAGCAGGAGGCGATCGACCGTTGCCGGAGAAGCATCATTTTGTCACCCCGACGATGGGCTGGCCTCGCACCCTTTGATCCACTGGACCAGCGGTTTGCCGAGGGTCTCTTCCCACCCATCGTCAACGGCACAGTGCGCTTGTTTCGGCACACGCAAAAGCTCAGCCCCTGCGTATTGCGTCAGGAGCCATTTCGTGTGGGGTTCCGGGTAGCATTGGTCGTCTTCAAACTGCACGACAAGCAGTCGCTGCGCGCTGCCCAAGGTTTTGGGGACTTCTTTTGCCCCCCACTTTGCCACGTTCGACACGTAGGTCGGCCACCCGTCGGCGGGCCTGGCACGAAGAAGGCGGAGATAATTCTGCATCGAAATGGCCTTCCCCGTCACACTAACCTCGGAAGTCTCAAAGTGGGCAAACATGGCTTGCAGCGCCACCACATCCCCTGGAGGCGGGCTCATGGTAAACACCATTCGCAAGTACGAAAGCCAGCCCGAGCTCGATACGACCGCGGAACGGATGCTTGACGCTGTCAGGTCCACAAGATCTTTTTGCCCCAGCGCGCCGGTTCCAAGGAGTACCGTGCCGCAGACCGGCGGGAGGCGGGCGCCTGGCACGGTGTGGAGTAAGTCCTGGACAATGAGCCCCCCTTGCGAGTGGCCCACGAGGACGAGGCGAGTATCCTTTGGCAACGATCCTAGTGCCGCTGCGACGTCTTTTACGTGTTGGTCCAAATCTACGGTCAGGCCCGCATTCAACGTCACTGCGTACGAACCGACGCCCTGGTCGGCCAAAAGCTTTTGCAGAGCGCGAAAATACCACGCACCGTGCCACATTCCATGGACAAAAAACACCGTAATAGGCCTGGCCGACGCGTCTTCCCCTATTTGTGCCGCGTCCGCACTGGAACCGCACCCTTCTGCCCGTGGAATGACGTGGACGGCCGAGAGGGGACCCAGCTGCAGACTACGCTCCCGGTCAACCGCCTCTCGCAGGACGAGGGCCTGGAGGAGGGCCTCGTCCGGGTCACGTCGGCGGAGGAAATACCACGCGATCCCAGCGGTCGCAACCGCCGTTGCCGCGGCCGCCATCACCGAAACGTAAGGTCCTCTCGCGGCATCCATGTGCTTCCGTCGCCGAGAGGAAGGGGGAAGGGTTCTCGGGAAGCGTGTGGACCAGCCACGCATGCGCCGAACCTGAAGAAGGAGAGTGTCGACATTATATACTATTTGATGATATTGGTAGATGATATTGGATGGGAGGAGTATACTTAATAAATACAGAGTCTTATTACACACCATACAAATACCGCCATCAACTTCCGAAACCTCCCGCAATGCTATCGCCATCCTACCGCAGCTGATCTTCTTCATGGCAGAATAGGTACAGTTTATACTTGGTTGTACTCTTGTGTGATGATAGGCGATTTCTTTCTACTTCATTGAGTTGGCACCAACCCAACAATTTTACAAGGAGAAGAAATCTACACACGAGTAAAAAACGTTATATCTTTGAGTTTACAACTCGAGGACTCGAGCGGGGTGGCGTTGCCTCTCCGTTCATCCCATCGTGCAAAAAGTTGACATCGATATACGTCTTAACAGCATCAAAAAAAGACGGGGCAGGCCCATCATTGTCCACCATAGCATTGCCATTTTTATCAAAGTTCAGCGCCGAATTCTTTGCAGCATGGTACAATGCTTCATACACACGACCGTCTGACCTACCCAGGGCGCTGTTAAGAACACGATCCGAGAAGTCAAAAGCATCATTTAAAGCTATTACGTCGGGTCTTAGCGACGCACACAACACATTTATTGCCGAGTCTACCAGTGACATTTCATCAGAGCTTATCAATCCGACCCAACCTTCACCGCTTAGTATGTCCTGCAGGGCAAACATTAACACAAGTTTGTGAAGAGCAAATTTGCAACCGTCATCTGCCTCTGAGTCTGGAATAGCATCGACGGATTCGACAAATTTACTGAGCATAAAATACTTCACATGCGCAATCGAAGTTGTATACAATAATCTTGCATTGTTATTTCGAGCATCATCAATACTTAGCTTCTCAATCTCTACACTGTAATGTAATGCACGGTTAGCTTTATAGCAGGCGACCATCGTACGGTATTGAAATAAGCTCAACAGGTAATGTCGGGATTCCGCTCCGTTCCACAACAATTTATCCAGTGTTTCCACTGCAGAAGGCTTTCCATCTTTTACAGGGTCAAAATGACCGTCTGCCAACGGTGCAAGACACGACGTCAGTCCAGGCAGCTTGTCTACCAGTCCCTCACGTGCAGTATCGACGGCTCGTACCAAAAATCTTGCTGTCTGCAAAGAAAGAATGACATAATCTCCCTCGGCGGTAGTGTTGGGACCTTTAAAATCAGCCTCTAGTGGAGCGATACCACTGCTCATAAGGTAACCATGCCCCCCACACGCCCGCCTCAAATCTTCGATGCCATCAGCAGCTAAAACACAGCCATATGCCTTTAGTCCAGCCGCACTTGCATGAATCTCTGGTAAGTCTGCATCTCCCTCATCGCTTTTCTCAGCCTGTTTGCGGCGCTCCAACAACCATTTCGCGACGAACTTTATCGCATACGCCGCCGAAGTCCAACGCAAAACGCGGTACAGCTGTACTTGGTAGTCGAGGATTTGGTTCTCTGGAGATGTGTGGACCGTGCCAGCACTGGTATTTTTAAAGCCTTGATGACGCACAGCACTGTAGCGGGACGCAATGACACACGCTTTTGCCAATGATGCACCAGCTGTGTTTGTTAGAGCGACGCGCGTTTTTAGCATCGTGATGTAATGGCCTTTGCCCTTCCCACCTCCCGCGGCCCTTTTCTTCACTTTTTGTTTTCCACTCGTCGAGTTTACCGAGCTTGAAGGGGGACCTTGTACATACGAGCCCCCCGCTGTCACATGCGACCGCTTCTCCATGAGGTGACGACGTGGTATTCGTACGTTCGTCATTCGCAAATAACCGATTGTAGCATCGTTGTCTCCCAGTTTGGAACCAATGTCTCCCATTTCAATGCCAGGCAAGGGTTTTAAGTCTGGGCCCCTCATCTGTACCATAAATACATGAACGCCCATCGGCTTGCCATTTAAAATCATTTGGGCATATACAGCAGCATGTGTTGAGGAATACAAACCGGTCGACCACCACTTTGTCGCTTGCAGCGTTGGGGTGTGCATGATCCATTCACCGTCTCCGTTGGCACCGTCCGGATCAAAGGTCGCTGTCGTTTGCAAACCTCTAACGTTACTTCCATGACCAAGCTCTGTTTGAGCGTAGCAACCGATCAGACCCAATCTTTGAGCTCTGCCCAACCACCACTCCTTTTGCTCGTCAGATGTTTGGCTGCGCAGAGTAGACATAAAGACCCCGTAATGCAAACTCAACGGTCCAGTCTTGCCAAACTTTGCTGCACTCATAAAACTCATATCCTGGCCCTTTGGCCTATACCCACTGTTCAAATGTTCCCAGTGGATCTCCATGAAATGCTTAAGGCTCTCAACAATGTTGTTTTCCCTTGATGTCTCGCTATGAACTTCGACTTCGGGTATGAAAGAATCATCACCGGCGGGGACTAGCCCTCGTTCTTTTGCAACGTCGTCGTGGGCCGCTTGTATCCACTGACGTTGGAAAGTTGCTTTCGGGTTCCCATCTAAAATTCCCATCATACGTTTGACATCGAAGGTCGCCCTCGCACGCTCCAGTGGCAGGATGTTTTGGGTTCCGCCATCTTCCCACGATTGAGGTTCCATATCTCTCACAGCAAAGTCGATGCAGCTTTGGCATACGCCCACGAGTTCCGCCAATGCCGAGGGTTGGACGCAGCAGGATCACTTATGAAAAATATTTTATAATAATAAAGAAGAAGATGATAAAAATAATGCATGCTGCTGCATGTATGTATGTTGTGAATAATAACAACACTACTAGAGGAGTGTTAATAGGCGGCAGGACTAGTAGCCCTAGTAGTGTGTGTGTGAAAAATAGAAAAGAAAGAGAAAGAAGTGAATGAAGAACGAATGCGATCGATGATTGTGAGGATTAGCTTGGAGGAAAGGGATAAGGAAGGAATTTCTTTTAGAGTACTAAACACATACTAGAAACACAACTATCAAAGTCTGTCCTGCTGGTGAGATTATTTTCTATTGTTCTTCTTGGCAATGTAAATGCATATAAAAAAAGATAATTTTTAGTAGTAAAGTGATAATAATCATTCATTCATCAACTCTCTCTTTTTCTCTTTCTTTATTATATTTATTATTATATTATCAATTATTTTATAATAATATTTATTATTATATTATGTTGTTTGCTGCAACAACAATATATCAGAACTGAAGAGAAGACATTGTCATTTTTTATAAGTAAATCTCAGCATAGCTCTAGCATAGGCATAGTAATAGCAAATGCCAGCGTAGCTATAGCAGCAGAGCAAGAATAAATATGTAACTAAACAACCACTTCACGCCGAGTGAGCCCAGCACAGGGTGCTCAGTGCAAACAACGACGATACTGTTTGCTTAAAAAGATCCCACCGCCATGCCCCCCGAGCCGAAAGTTTCGAAGCAGCTGTTTTATTGCCCGTACTGCGATGTCGTGGTCAGTTGGAAAGATAGTTTGAAAAGGCATATTTTGACCAAGCACAGCAACAATGCGGTTGATTACACCTGTCTTTTTTGTAATAATAAGTATTCGTCAAAAGATAGTTTGAAGCGCCACATGAAAACGAAGCACCCTGAAGAAACGTCGCTCGTAGCATTCGCGTCGAAAGTTTCTGGTAAAAAAGGTGTGAAGCGAAAAAAGGCAGAATTCACCGATGTCCATGGTAAGGATGGAAGTGTTCATAAAAGAAAACGTCGCTCGGAGTGGACCACGGAGGAAAAGGCACTGTTTGTGCAACTCCTCGATATTCACAAAAGAGATTGGAACGCTATAGCAGATAGACTAGGCACAAAGACAGCCTCACAAGTACGAGCGCACGCGTATGCACGCATTCGTAAGCACCCCACAAACTCTGGATCGCAAAATTGGAGAAAGATGGACGAGGACAGAGCAGCGGCAGAGCAAGATGGCGTCAAGTTCAGTTATAGCGGCAAGTCCGTCAGTATATAAAGAAGTGGGTTTATTCAAGCCTACAGCGAGCAAGTGCGAATAACTTTGAACTTTTGGCCCTGATTGTGTGAAAAATATAGATTGCAGTTTGGCATTAGTGCTGTTTGTTCGTGTTAATAAATAATACTATAGACGCTCTAATGCACCCACACCCAGTTTATTTTCTAGATACTATTCTATTGATTTCGTCAACAATGTTACCACCGTGCTCGTCGTGGTGTGATTTGACATGATGCCGCAACGGACTTTTCTGCAGAGACTGGTTGTACCGGTCTTTCCATCTTGTCCAAGTGTCATGCCTTTTCTGCACCACGCTATCGAAATCCTTGTCCAACTCCACTGTCGCTACAGGAGTGAGCAACACGCTGTCAGTGTCTAATCGTGGTATTGGCATTGGTGGCGGCGTGATGGCTTGCGAATCGGTGACGTTCGTAACCCTTTCGTCTCGATTTCCCATTCTTAATGTGGCGTGTGGACTGCGACTAATTTTCGTCTGATGAATATCATGATTCTTTGCTCCAAAGTCGAAGCACGTCAAAAAAGTTCCATCTAGCTTTACCAAATGTAGCAAATACTTCAAAACGAACGATTTGTATTTTTCATGTCTAGTGATTTCGTTCCCCTTGCAACTCAAAGAATATAAGTTTTCTAACTTCCGCAATTCTTCCATGCGCAAGTACTCAAGTTTTCTACCGATAGCGTTGCCACTGATATCTAGTTCTTCGAGAGCTTCTAATTTGCTTATTTCCACAGGAATCCGTTTGATCCAATTACCACTCACATTCAAAACCTTGAGTTTATACAGACCACACACATAATTAAAATTGTCTTCTTCCCCATCGCGCCCATGCATGGAGAGCCTTAAACTGTTGCGCGAGGCATTCAAATATTCTAAAGTGTGTTTAAATGTTGTCAAAAATTTCAAGCTCTCGATGCGATGCCCCTCGATTGACAGCTTCCACACTCGCGAATATTTATTGCGCATGTCTAAGTGCATCAATGGCCATATATCACTGAATCTAGAACAGCGGTTTTTCTGTTGTCCTTTTTTGTCTTTGTTGTCGTCTTTGTAGCTTAGTTCTAGCTCAATATCTACCATCGCAGTTCCAGTCGATTCACAATTGTCGACATTCTCGTTCGAGTAAAACAACAGGTAGTCCAATTGGTTTGAAAAACATAACTTTTTAACTTGCAAATCATTTGCCCCCATTATCGTCGTCGAAGGATGCTGCAAGTAGTCCAAACGCTTATTGATGACACTGATTAAATCTTCTTCGTGAGCCAAAAGTTCTTTTTTCTTTGCTTCAAAACGGAGAATTTCTAGGTTGATGGTTTTCAAGGTGCCTCCATCAGGTGTTGTTTTGCCGTTTCTGTCCTCTACATCGTAATTTTCCACTTTGTTATTGTCCAGGTCGCTCAGCACATTGATTAATTCCATCTGTCGTCGGACGCGTTTCACGTTTTCCTCGTAGAATAGGATCTCTTTCAAGTATTTTTCTTTTTTTTCCTGGAGAATTGCCGCGTACTCTGCCAACCGTTCCTCACTTTTCAAAACTTGAGATTTTGCGAACTCATTTTTTTGTTCAATATTGTTCAGCAGGTTTAAGAAATGCTTCTTTACACCTTCTAACTTTTTGCGCGCCTCGTCAACTTCAACTTGGAACTGTCGCTCTAGAGTTTTGGCTTTTGCGACGTCATCTTGCTTTCTCTTCCGAGCCTCTTCTTCGTTTTCATGGAAGCAGCCAATATCCGACATGACTTTCTCTATTGCATCTTCGAGTTGATGTGCCCGGGCGCGCCACAATTCGGCAGCATTGGTGATTGCTCGCGCATCACGGTTGACGACATCCTCTATGAAGCTGGGCAGTAACGACGCCATCGTTGGAGGCCCATACGTCAGGCGCGCTTTCTCCAGGAAGGGGTGCACGAATACCAGAGAGGAATGACATGTGACAAACGTTGCCAGTGTCCATGAGATTGCCATGTGCCATGATGATGGTGGTTACTATATATTATATTATTATTATATGGCCGTATGCATAATAATAATAATAATATTTTTTCATAGTAGTAAGTATTATGTAGAGTAATAACAATAATAATAATGTGTACAGTAATGATAATAATCTATAAATCATTACACATCATTACACACTACACACTAACTATGAACAGTATGATAGAGGACTGAGAGTACCATCAGCCCTACCCAAACCCCGGGACCAAGTTCGAAATTCCGGATCATCAAGTAAGAATTTAGACTATGATTAGTTTCCCATTCACTCCATAGACATAGGATAAATGACCTCATAGACACTATGAATACCACTGGGCAGCATTGAAGTGAGTACGCCGAGGAAATCCTGTATATGTAAGTCGTCATCTTCTCTTCGTTATGGATTTGGCACTCGTCGAATATTTATTTTCAAACGGGGCAGCAGGTTTATCCGTACACTATTGCTGCGTTTACACCCTATCATTATCCATTTTAAAAAGGTCAAATGAATGATGATGTGTTATAAGAACAACAAACTAAAAAACAAAAAATGAATTTTTTTTGATTTAATTATTTTATTCATTGGATTCATTTTCTTATTGTCTCCTTCGTAATAGCGCGTGATTTATTTTTCTCAGTGGTAGTCTTCCACCGTAGCTAACCCCTAATAAGAATGATCGATTCTTAGTCTTGCTCTTTCATTCAATCGATAATATTATTACTACAACTAACAACTATTAAAATAATAAAAAATATTTTTTTAATTGTCATCAGTTGTAGTAGTCGTCGATTTGTTCATGTTTGGCAAGTCACGGAAACCTCCAGGCATGCGCGCGTGCACCGCAGTCTCGCATGTGACAACGAAGGAACGCACAGTCAAACCGTCGAACTTTTCACGTACTGCTAGAAGAAAAACAATCTTTACAATGCAATCTCTTTTCCCTGGTCAGATGGCAGGTGCTCTAGGAGGCGGTGGGAACAAGCCCGTCGTAAGTTTGAAGTGGGGAAAATGCTTCGTAGTAGATATGGACAACGGGAAGAAATTCAAGATCACGCCCGATGTTAGGAAAGGTCTCTTTGAAATGACTGGTAAAGGTGCAGACCAAATGCACCACATCAAGTGGAAGGACCGCACCAGTGGGGCGCAAGAGGAAGATCTTTTTGTATTTCCGGGGGAGCAAACTCTAGAAAAAGTAGATACCGGTCGCCCAGACGATAGGGTCTATCTTTTACAGTTCAAAAACGGGAAACGAAGCTTTTTCTGGTCGCAAGAATTTGACGAGGAAGCAGAAAAGAAGAAAGTAGAAGATTTACAAAAGTACTTGAAAGACCCATCGACGATCCCAGCCCCAGCGACAGCACAGGCAGCGCAGCCAGGCGGTGGCGCTAGCGACGCGGACTTGCTGCGCCAGCTTATGGGAGGTGCCATGCCATCTCAGGGAGGCCAGCAACAAGGAGGTGGCGGCCAAATTTCTGAAAGTGACCTAAGGGCCATACTTCAAAGCATGGGCCAAGCTCAAGGTACCTCGAACCCACCAGCCCCACAGGCGGGAAATGCGAACCAACCACCCGCTCCGCCAACTGCGGAACAACAGAATTTAGGTCAGTTTCAAGAAGGTAAGTTAGTTTAAAGTCAATCGACCGTTCGTGTTGCCCACCGTCACGCTAACCCTGTTCGAATTTATTCAAAACAAATCAACAACCAGACGAAATGCTTCGTCGCGCTTTGGAAGCCAGCATGATGGACGTAGGAGCATCATCATCAACAACAACTACAGCAAGCGAGGGGGGCGAGGATGATGGTACCAAAACCACAGAAGGGGAAGGCAGCAAAGATGATGGCAACGACAATAATTCGGCATAAGGATGGAGAAATGTCCATAGAGAATTAGTAGCGTGTAATGCTTTTCATGTGTTTTTGTATGTGCCAATGTCATTCGTTCCTCTTTGTCAGCTCTTGTGACGCATGTGTGTGTAAGTAGGCAATTCCGTATTTTGCAATTGGGTCCCTCTTGCTGCTGTTGTAGATAACATGGCCAACGAAGAGCGACGAAGTATTTTCGAAGTACACGGTCACGTCCACGGCAACTTTCAGTGCACCTACTAACCTAGGCATCTTTTTCTTCTGTAACCACAACACAGTATCATCGCCGTCCAACTCAGCGACCCCTAGTGCTACAACGAATACCCCGCAGGAAGCAGGAGTAAATGGAGGCACCAACGTCCAAGCTATGACCGATCTGTTATCCGCCATGTTCCAAGCCCAACAACAGCAGCAACAGCAAATGGGACCACGGCCGACTATTGTGCCGCTTAATTCTGTCGTGAGTAGCGACTCGTTCGAGGAAATATTGTCGGATCCCACCGTTGTGCAGGGCCTGCTACCATTTTTGCCTGAAGGACAGCAGAATGAAGAAGAATTGCGGCAGACGATTTCTTGCCCACAGATGCAGCAATCCTTACGCAGCCTGACTGGTGCACTTTTGTCGGACAACTACAATGCCGTGCTTGCTAACTTTGGCTTGAACCCTGCGGATGGCAGCGAGGCATTGGTGCAAGGGGATCCGATTCGTGCATTTTTGTTGGCTTTACAGGCACAGGCTGATAGACAACGCAGTGGGGATAATGCAAATGAGTAAAGCGTTGGCAAATATTATGGGCTCATAGATGGATGTAGGAAGTGGGATGTCATGAGGTCGAAGATAACATATATTACTTGGATTGCACCATATGATACAAAAGACATTGGGAAAGATTTATGTGTATTAAAATTCTACGAGTACTTCGTACATATAAACTGTAACAACTTTAATGTTTTAAGGCTTCGATGTCGTTTGCAAATATAGGCAAGCTTATCTGCGAATTAAAATAAATTATGGGTTGCACACACATATACGAATATCTCTCTCTCTCACCAAAACCATACGTATCAACACAGGCGTATTTCAACAGATGAACGCCGAGCGTCATGCTCATACGCATCAGGACAGAAAATTGTGAGCAACATCGCGTGTACGAAGTTCTCGCCAACACCAAAAAATCTAGATGCGACACTTGCATCATCAGACATAAGTAAACAACATCATACATGATTATGCTCGACCCATGGCAGCATGGAATGCACTCTGCTCAGCCTTGCACGCGCTAAATTTGTTTTCGTTATCTGCTAAGCAGTCACGAAAGGCCTCAAACTCTGGTTTTGCCGTTTTGTTCACTTTATCAAATCTGTTCAGAATGAAATTATATTATGAGTTAGATGGTGCATGCTTTTGAGTTGCGGACGTAGCGCTGGATAGAAGAGAAAGTACGTACGTAGACATTACACATTTCGTAACTTGGTTGCCAGGCTCCAAACATGTTTCCGGGTTCCTGTCTAGACTTTTGCACAGCAAAAACGCACGATTCTCATTCTTGCAGTCCGTGCCTATTATTTGGTTCGCAGCATAAAGTTCACTGGATGTCACTGGTGAAAACTCTGGATTATATGCCATTTTGTCGGTCTTCTCTCCTCGGTGTTTCGTACTATGCGTTAGTTTTTCCTCCACAACCTATCGCTGTCCTCACGAGCCGCGACGACGCAGAGGAAGTGCATCAGCATCATCTCATCATTCATTTTTTTTTCGTGGTTTGTTGTGTTGTTATGTTGTTGTTGTTGTTGTTTGAGAAGAAGAAAAGATGAAGGATTATTATAATAAAAAAAAAAGAAAGAAAGAAACATATCATCATTGATTGATTCATGTCCCTGTAATACAGTTATAGTAGTAGTGGAGACAACAGACATCGTACTTGCTAGTATAAGATAAAATGGGGATTGGTAGGCAAATGCGTCGCCCTAAACTTCCCATGACGAATCGAACGAAGGGACTTTGTTGATTCCAAAATACCTTAAATTAGGCGTAGTCCATGTGTATATCCTACGGCAATTGCACATATGGAAGAATCGGGGGCACTGGGGTGAATTTCTTGAGCGATTAGCTTTAGGGAGTAAATAGCAACTGAACCAGAACGCATCTAAAAAGGGATAAGGCCTTGTTACATTGCAAATTCTTATCCCAAATTGTGATTTCTCTTTTATTGTACGTATGGAAAAAGGGAATTTATTGATCTAGAATTATCGACCCTACTCACTGCAAATTAATATATATATATATAATAAAATGACATGGTACCGTTGTTTTTGTACACATCAGATGTAGATTTCATGATGATGCTAGTCTTCAAACATTTCAGCGTAGTGACCACTTGTTTTACGCATAGGGGGCATACATATTTGTCAAATACCCACATTTGGCACCAAGATAGGGAAAACACTTCATCCATGCACGACCAGCTCGTACACTCCAAAAGAACAATTGAATTCGGAGATATCCATCACTTTTGCGCTTATCCCAAAATGAGAAAAGCAACAAAACACAACGTAAGACAATTAGGAAAGTGAAGTGATTTAAAAAAAAAAGAGGAAAGAGAAAAAAGGATACGCATCACTTTCAATTGTTACTAGTAGTAATACACACTGTAGAGTATCTCTTATTTTTCTTTATGAAAACACAATACTTATTACTACTAAATTTTTAATTTAAAATATGATGATATGAAATGATATGATGATATGAGAAGAAGATGAAGCTATCTGCAAATTTACATCCTCGTTGATCCTCGACTGCTTCCGCCACAAACAAACCTCCACTTCCACCAAATCTCCTATTCACCTGGTTGATAATCATATCGAATTTGAATCAAATGGCTGGCAGAGAAATACTCCATCACTTAGATGGTGTCTCATCTAACCCCGCCCCGGAAAACATGGCTAACTTCCTTAACAATATGGGTCCCGCGTTGCACGATTACTACAATCGGCAGCAGCTTCAAGACCATCATATGGAACGTTTCTCGGGTCTAATGCAGAATGTAGGCTATAGCTTAAGAGAACGAAGATTAGTAGCTAATGCCCCACCGGAACAGCGACAATGGCAGAATTTTGTGGAAAATGTGAGGTCAGAGTGCATGGCTATGACTCAAGGTGGAGGTTGGGGCAACAGCGGAGGTCATAACAACGGGCGACCTGGTGGTGGCTCTGCCAACGACAGCCGAAATGGTAGGCGCCACAACGACCGAAACGGTAGACGCTTCGATGACCGAGATAACAGACGCTACCACGACCGAAACGACAGACGCTTCGATGACCGAGATAACAGACGCTACCACGACCAGGGAAACGGTCGTAGATATGATGATAATCGCAAACGGGGGCGAAACGGTGGATACGACTCTCGCGGGTCACGTGGTGGTGGTGGACGTCCACAATTTCAAGCAACTAAGGAGCAAATTGACAACAACACAGATTCTCAAGTCCAGTTGATGCGAACAGCTTTTGGATTATCCTGGAAGGACAGCGCCCATCAAGCGAAGATCGTGCAGTATCGTGTTGACATCAATATCTTTGATAGTGCATCAGAGGCGTACGTCCCTGACGCACAAGTTTGGGAACACACGGGACTTTGCAAAAAGTTATTTCACATGGCAATGGAAAAGATTAAGGAAAGGAAAGGAGACGGATTTATGGAAAGTTCGATGCGCATAGTTGATACTATGTCTTTTATGTCAAAAATGGAACCAAAGGCCATGAATGCTGTCAGTGATCCTGATCCTCCATCCGTACAAACAGCTAAGCTCAATGATCCCGTGAAGAAAGGAGATATTGTAGCTCGTTTTTACGTAGAACTGGAGTCGCGTGCGCACGATCCACGCAACGATACCGACGATGATGAAGAATCCAAGGAAGAGAAAGAGGCGGCACCAGTGAAAAAATTCCAGATAAGTTTAAAATTTGCCAGACAAGGAATTCAGAACACTGATCCAGATATGGTACAAAGCTTTACGAGATTATTTCGGAAAGCAATTCCTGTAGATAGGTACATTAGCACCATGTACCCAGGAGTGTACTTTAAAAAAAGCGACATGGAGGTACTTTTGAACGGACGGAGTAAGCAAAATCTGCCCGAAACAGTTGAATATCTTGGAAACAGCGGTTTGACGTTAATCCGAGGTTGGAAGGCCACCGTGGGGCGTACTGCCGAGAGGGGCATGTACGTTACGGTGGACCTAGCGAACGGGTACGTGCAAAGGGATTCAATCGAAAAGACCATGGAATCTGATTTACGGCAGAAGATCAACGGGCCTGTCAACAATTCAATGCGAATGCAGATTGAGGAGTCTCTTGTAGGAAAGTTCGTGGTAACAGTGTACAACGGTAGAAAATACAGAATTGATGGCATAGACTGGGAAACCACTGCGGGAAGCCCAATGCCACCTGAATTGCAAGACAAATTAAGAAAAAAGAACAATTTGAAGGAAGATCAAACTATTAGTTACATTGACTATGTAGCAACACTGTACGACATTGATAGGCAAAAAATGAACCCCAATGCCCCCTTGTTAAAGTCTACCATCCGACGAAAGTCCGGCGAAACGGAGGTGCTATTGGTGCCAAGTTTGTGTCACAAGATAGGGTTGACAAGTGAACAGGATAGTGACGGGCGTCTGAGAAGAGACATGTGCAACATGTGTAAAATGGGTCCGGAGAAACGACTCGCTTTTATTTCCAAATTTGTTCACGAATTATCTAGTATTATGCAAAGAGAAAGTTTGTTAACTTTAAGCACAAGTCCATTGGTACAAGATGGAACCCTTCTTAAGAAATCATTGATTGAATTTCAAGATGCTACCAAGTACTTCCCAGATCAGCGACATTCATGGCGTGATGCGCAGAAGGAGAAAAGTTTGTCTAAAGGTGAGATACTTAAATTTCCAAATTTCGCAGTTTTAACTCATTACGGTGACCAACGTACTATGGAGAATTTTGTTCACACAATGAATCGTGTTGCTGAAGGGATGAACGTATCTTTTGGAAATCCTCCCACTTGGATTGTTGCGCGTGGAAAACAACTTACAGACTTTGTGACAGCCTATAGGGATGAAATGAAATATCGAGGACACAGTGGGGGATTTGATATGGTATTGGTGAAATTACCCAGTCATAAGAAAGCGCCAGCCGCATTCTACAATGCAATTAAAGGGGAATTGACGTTTGGCAAATATTCATGCCCAAATCAAGTCGTTACTTCTGCGGCAGATGGCAACATGAGCAAAGTGACAGGAGTAGTAGCCCAAATGGCTGGGCCAAAGAAGTCGAACAAGCTGTGGTCCGTTGTTGATGTAGACGAACTTTGTAAGGTTCTTTGCCCAAACGGTGAAGAGCCTCTACCAATGGTTATGGCGTTGGACCATTTTCAAAAAATGTCTTGCCTAACGTTTACGACGGAGGCAGATATGGTTAACGTCAAATGCGGCTTTCATTACCGCAGCGATGACGACGGAGAGAATGTTTATCGATCTTTGATGATTGACGCATTCAGCCGTTTTACAAAGGCCAATGGTGGTAAGCCACCGAATGGTATGTTGATTTATCTGGTGGGGATGAGCGACTCCAGACTGAACAAGCAAAGGCAGCAGGCACAGGAAATGCAAAATTTCTTTAATGAGTATTACGAATCGCAAGGATGGCAGATAAAGCCACTGGTGGAATTTGTGCAAATTAATTTAAGTGCAGCGAAATTGTTCGATGCAGCTGGCCATGATAATGCAGCGCCAGGTAGCATGATAGATATTAGCGCAGACGAGACTATGTAAGTTAACGTACACCCATTTGTTCACTATTACGCGCGTTTATTATATGAACGTTTGTCATTCTAACAATCTTTTCTATTCTTTTTGACCCTATAAACAAAGCTTACTGAGCCATAAATGCGGCATACGCGATGCAACATGCGTGCCCATTCAGCTAATACGGCTATCTTTGCCGGAAGATGCCGGTCAGAAAGAGCGTTGGGAGACTGTGAAGCGAATATCGAACGCGAATTCGCATATGTACGAAAACTATACTGGGGCAATCAAGTTGCCATCTATTGCACACAAGGCAAAAATAGGTGCAGCCCATCTCGCAGGCTGGTTCACAAAATATACGCAAAATAATGGTAATGAAGATGATCTTAGTTGGACAACACTATACCGTCGCTTAGGCAGATCTTTGCAACTAGAATCACCATTTTTTGTGTAATTAATAAATTTTATTACACGAAGTATATGTACTTCGTACGAGTACTTATAAAAAAAATACACTCGTATCATATTACCTAAAAGTCGAAGAATTGGTGTTGTTGTATAAGCGCGTATATTTCAGTTATGTGTACGTATTCTATCTTAATATATATATATATAGTTTTTAAAAAAATCTTTTTTTAGATAATATACGATCTCTTTCACAAAAAGCTAAAAGTCACGAGAACCACTCAGGGTTTACGTTGAGCATCGTGGGCTCAAAAAACCATGATTGGCTCTATAAGCCTGCTCTGCAGAAATACAGTTATGTGCGTTTGTGTAATTTGTTTGGAATACTGTCCTCCCATAAAAAGCGAGCCTATCCATTAGTTTTGCGAACAGTTTAGGGTACTGAAGCTTTTTGTCATCATGTTCCCCAGGATCATCGAAAACGTTGAAAAGGCATCCAGTTGGACAGCCTATAAGGTCATTTGCTGGCTGGCTGGATATATTTGGAAAAAGCGGACCTTGCCATACTCCCATTCTGTTCTGCGTCCCATTGATCACTTTCCATTGCCCAACAATGAGTGCAGCGTCCCCAACACTGTGAAATGTCTGCCCTGGACTGTCACACTGCGCATCAGGCGTACAAAATGCTAAGGGGACTTCATTTCTCTTTGATTTTGTCGAATAAGGTACCTGTAGCGCTTCCCATTGATTGATAGAGTCAAGCGGTGGCACGTCTGAAGAATTATTACGATTTTCTGTAGGCATTTCGCTACTTTCAGAGGGCGATATATGCAAAAACGTTTCGTACCAGTCGCAAATATGCATTAAACCTGAAAAAGTTGTTGACCTAAGTTTTTCTGGTAAATAACCCCCATTCACCAACGCAAAATTTCTTACGCCTCCTTCAAAATCACTAACTTTCCCTCCTCTAAGGGGAAAGTTGTTTCCACCAAAGGAAGGATCCGTAATCCAACCCCCGTTATCGGATTGAAAAACAAGAATTGTATTATTCCACAAGCCAGAGCGCTTTAATGCATGAGTAACATTACCAACGCCTTGGTCTAGAATCTCGACCAAAGCATTCATGTGCGAACGTGATTTCGATTTGGTATCGTCTTTTACAGATTTTACGTTCCAACTAGCTGGCACTTCCAGGGGTGTGTGTGTTGCCTGGTACGCCAGGAACATAAACAATGGGTCTTTGATCGAATATTGCCCATGTTTCGTAATAATATCAACGGCTTCCTCTGTGTATATGATGGTTGAAAATGTTCCATTTTCATGGTAGGCCGGTTTCCTGTCGCGCCACAAGTCGACGAACTGCAAGTTGGCGTCGCTCGACTCTTGTGTGAGATGATCTTCTCCGCCTTTCAAAAAACCGAAGTGCGAATCAAATCCGCGCTCTACAGGCAAGTTTGCTTCAGATCGTGCCCCAACGTGCCATTTTCCAACCATGTGCGTTTTGTAGTTGAAGCGTTCTTTCAGTGCTTCAGGTAGCAATTTCATACGTAGATCAGCACCCCCAGGGTTGGTGACCAAATTATTTTTGTTGTTTTGTGTCACGTGGATCGGCAAACGCCCTGATAAGAAGGAAGACCTTGAAGGCGAACAATATTTGTACGAGTACATTCTGTCCAAGTGTAACCCATTTTCTGCCAGCTCATCAATAACTGGGGTGTGAATTTCAGGCTCCATGCCATGTTTCTTCTGCTGCCAACCAACGTTGTTGAAGCCCAAATCGTCGGCAAGAATAAAAACTATATTCGGAGGTGGGGGGTGTTGCACGCGTCGCTGTCTACCGACCACGCTGCAACACAGCAAAGCAAAATAGGCAAAAGCAAAGACAACCAGCTCGTATTTGCGACACATGGTGCAATATTGTGTAGTGCCGACAAATCAACTCCGCATGCAAGTGCAATGCTGGTTGTAAGTTTCATATTCGCAGTTGGGTGGGTCAGGAGGACACCAGAGGATGATTTTTTTTGCATCATCATGATTGATGGGAATGATGGTTGTTGTTGTTGTTGTTATGTTTGTTGTGGAAGAAGAGGAGAGAGATAAGAGAGAGAAGAAGAAAAGAGAAGAAGAAGAAAGAAAAAAATAAATAAATAATAATAAATAATAATATAATAATAATTGGTGGAGGATGATGAGAGGTATTTTTATAGTGTAGTAGTAGGTAATATCCTTCCAACTATTATGAATACCAAGACGTGGTAAGCAGTCATTGCTTTGGCGGCATTTTGATTCAATCCATATAATTCTGTGTAACGAAAGTATTGGCGTACTCGATTTCGTCACCCTTTTCAGGTTGATATCCTTTAGCAAAGTTTGTGGAGTCATCTGAGGTACTATCCTGGGTCTTTGATGCATTCATCTTGCTCTCGGAAAGCGCGCTGGACACAACGTTTTGTTGCCGTATGGCGCTTGATGGTCGAGATGGGATTCTATCCCATTCAGACGGTTCAACGACATTTTCGTCTTGCAAAATTTCGTCTTCAATATGTATTTTAATACTTAATTCTATAGGTTCTTTGATGAAGCCATGCGAATCGCATTTATATACAAGTGCTGGTGTTTCAGCGTCACGCTTTTCATTTGCAGAATTATTCCAAATTTCCTCTTCATCGTACGATTGTTTATGCACCGAATAAATGTCCGATGCAGTTTCCTTTAACTTTTGAAATACCTTTTCTGTCCGCAGGGTCCACACACCAACAGTTTGCATTGCATTCCATTTTTTCTCCAAGAATCTAGATTCTATAAGCGCTGCTAACCTAGCCTGCATGGCCATGTAGCCGTCATATTTGATAGCCTTCTGGACACTGATGTGTGTATGGTCTTTGTTGGTTTTGAGCATTGCAATGTACAAATACGTTCGAAGATTTTTTAAGCCTCGCCCAGGCGATTTCCATCCTTCTTCCAGCGTCCTTCTGAGCTCAAGCATAGCTTGCTCGACGTCGATCTCTGCTTCAGCAGCCAAGTATCCATCCAACGCCCTTTCAAATTTAAGCGCATTTCCATGCAAGTATCCGTCTATCAACTTTGCCACTTCGTCGTGACCACGCATAATAGCAATGTCCAAAGGCAATCGGTCAACAAGATCTTTCACAGCTTGTGCTTTTGGATTATCAGCGTCTATATCGACCTTGTCGGTCACGTCCGGTAAGCCTTTTTTTACGGCTACCTCTCGTTGACGTCGCCTTTCTTCTACGGCCAGCTTTATGTGCGCGGGATTGTCCTGGCAATACCCGTACTCGACAATGTTGTTTTGGCATCTTGACCCGTCGCCGTTGAAACCTTTGCATTTAAACACGCCCGACGGCACATTGAAATCAACGTCTCCCCGAGACAGCAAGTATTCGACAACGTGAATGTTTCCTTTCGCGCATGCCATGTGCACTGGGTTTAGCCCATACTCATTTTCGTTTCTCCAATCAGCATATCCGTCCAAAAGCATTTTTGTTTTCACAACACTACCAGTTTCACCACATGCAAGGTGCAATGGCGTTTGCAGCTCAAAAGTGCACACCGAAGCAACCGGCGGGCCATTCGACTTATCGGCGCGATTAACGGTAACGATCCATTGTTTCAACAAATCAATGGTTTTATTTTTGACAATTTCTATCCCTATTTCAGCCAGATCATTGGCTTCGTACGCACCCAGGTACGCACCAGGCTTCACGCGTGGAATCAGATCCGCATCCGGGTCTTCCTCCTCGGCATCGACGTCGGACATAGCGCCAAGGGTACCGGTAGACGATCTCTGCAGGAATATGGCGGCGATGGGAATGGATGAGCTGATGATGATGGTGATGTAAATGATGGATGGGCATTCGTTGTAAACGGTAACGGTAGAGATAATAAAAGCAGCAGATAGAACAAGGGGAGAGCTCCTCATAATAATACCAACCCCAACATTATTCAAAAAATAATGTTGTTGGTGATGTGTACCTATTATTATTATATTTCAATACTCCTTTAGTACACCTTCTATTAAAGTTGTCGATTAATTTGAATAGGGACGACGAGAATTGAAGAAGAGTACTATGACTATAACTTCCACTAGATGATTAATGTCCAACTATTACTTTATTCAATAGAACCTCTCTTTACTCAACACAAAAACCCCAACCATCATCACAAGACAGAAAACACAGCTTCTACCACATCCTGAAATTACTATTATACTTCTTCTTAGCACCGGAAAAAATAATCACGCTTGCCTTCAAGAACCTCCATACCACAGTTGAATCGTCAAATCTGCAATTTCCTCGGAGAGATTGCCCGCCGCGAACCACGCGTCTAGTCTAGGGTCGTAAACTTCAATTTCTTCATGAAAAGCTTCCATAACAAACAGGTCAAACTGCTCCAAACTAGATCCACCTGCAGCGTACAAGTTGCCATTTGGAGCAAATTTGGCAGCAAGGTATCCCCTTCGATGCTCCATTGATGTCAGTTTCTCCCACGCACCAACGCGGGGATCGTACCGCTCAAGTGAATTATGCCCCCTTGCGCCATCTGGAGAGCCACCCACAACATAGATAGCACCATCCTCGCCAAAGTCGGCGCCGGCTCCAGTCCGCTTCACAGACATGTCATTTTGACACATTTGGAAGCCACCACCCAAACCAGACGAAATGACTTCAGGGGACAAATCGACCCATTCCATTGATTCGTGGTATACATCCCCCCCACCATATCCACCAAGGCAATACAAGCGATTTCGGCGCCAGTCGTAAACGGATTGATGCCCGCCTCGCAAAACATTCATTTTAGCTGGAATGATTTCAAATGCTGAATTCCTTGATCCTGGGGAGTAAATTTCCAAGGAAGAATAAACTTCCGCACCCTGATAAAGGGTGGAACATCCCCCAGACACGATTATGTTACTATCAGTATCTATCGCTGCGCCAAGAAAACACCTCGGCTTTTTCAGGGGAATTGGAAATGACCTGGAAGTGTGCGTGTCCGTCCTAAATATTTCAACGCTGCGTAGTGCGCTTCGGGTGGCTGGGTTGAAGCCTCCCAGGCTCCAAATTTCAGAAACTTTCCAATCATAAACTGATGCAGCAGCTTGTCGCCCGGTGATCAACTGGGCAGTTTTTGTTGCTTCTGGGCCACAGACAACATCTACATCAATATCTACATCTAAACCTACACTTCCATTTATGCTGCTTTCAATAGACAGGGACGTATTGTGTACGTCGATCCTACTAAGTGGGGCTTGGCGGCTTTCTATGGATCCACCAAACACACCCATCACCAGCTCCTTG
Source organism: Stramenopiles sp. TOSAG41-1 (assembly GCA_900128575.1). NCBI lineage: Eukaryota > Stramenopiles sp. TOSAG41-1. The sequence goes on from LT658386.1 coordinate 24,969, forward strand.
TTTCGCTCAGTTGCAACGTACAAACGTTCCCACAAAATCCCATCCCAGTGCTCGTTATCACCATAGAACCAAATGTGCGTTTTGCAGGCCTTTTTAAATACACTTTTCCAGTGTATCTTACAGATACGGTTGAACTTGACGGAAACCCGTCGTAACACAGGTAGTGTATCTGGGTCGATGTACACTCTCACGAAGTGTGACAGCAAAGGCTCGTTATCGAAAAATAACGTTTTTGGAGCAGCATGCCCCCCACATTCCATCCCAACGAAGCCTTTCGCCCTTATTTCACCATGTAAAGCCATGGTTCCAAGCTAACGTGCCTTCTCGAGCAGGAGTAGAAATGTCGATCGTCCGCTTGGGCCACTAAAGTCGCTCTTCGTGCGTTTGAAGTGATGTTGTTCAAGAGATAGAGACGAAGCCGATGTTCGGACTTGCATTATTTCGGCAGCAGCATTCTTCATAAATAATAATATATAATAATTAATAATAAAAAATGAAGAGTGGAGGAGGAGATTTAATAAAGGTTGAAACCCTAAACCTAACTTGGATGTAGCACCTAACCCTAATCCTAAGACCAACACCAACTTGATATGGATTGTTGACTAAATAGAAAACCTTTTTGCTTCAGCAGCATCTCATCACAAAATCCAAACTGCTGCTGTGTATGTGTGTGTCATCGATTCCAATGGAGGCTGTGTTGATTATTTGCGTCAATCTATTCCCCATTGTCCATCATTCATATCTTGCATCAGATACTATTATCCCATTGAAATACTTGCAGATATAATAAATAGTAGAATAATAATAGCTAATAATGATCTGATGTGATGAAAGTTAAGGTACAAATTAAAATAATATAATAATAAATCGACAACACCAATAAAAAATTTGAAAATATTATATATATTATATACGGTTTATAATATATTATCTTCTCACATTATTATATATAATAAAAATATAAAAATATTATTATCAATGCCAATGATGGCGTGTTGGTGTAGCGCAAAAAAAAAAAAAAACAACAACAACACAACACATTATTATTACAATCTTCTTCTCTCCTCTCCTCCTCGTTAAGTATTATTATTTCTTCTTCTTTTTTTTGGCTGCGTGGGCAGCAGTTCGGCATGTACGTGGGATCCGATAGGCCGTGGCGAAGATACGCTCAGAACGTCCCAAGCAACGCCCGCACGCGGTAATATTTGTTGTTGCAGCAGCGACCTCGATCTTGTCACAACGCTGGATCGCTGTGGCAACCCTGACCCACGAATAAGTAATATCAAATATATCCATAATATATTCCGTCCTTTACCGCAAGCCAAAAGTACAGTCACATGGCAAGCTTTGCGGACAGTGTCACCGATATCCCCGTCAAAGGTAAGACCACGCCGAGGTCCAATTCCTCTACCTTGAATTTGACACCAAGAGCTTCACACTCAAAAGAGGCAACGGGCAAAAGGAAGGCACCAAAGTCTATCATGAAGACGAGCAAGAAAAGAAAAACTCCTGGAGGCTCTTATCTTGCGACGTTTACCGGAAGTGTACAAAAAACCAAAAAGAAGAACACGCTGTTCATATCTGTCCCTCAAGTGCACGAGTTTCAAACCGATTCGCCTGTCACATTTCGTCTTCCCACTTCCTCAAAAAAATCAGTAGAAAAAATGGATGCTAATGAATGCGATAAGGTCCTTGAGTTCATGGGCAAGAAGAGTAACATCACAAGCCCAACGAAAAAGAAAAGGGCTGTGTTGAAGGTTGCAACAGACACCCTCAAAAATAAGCTAAGTTACCTCGGCATTGTCTCACCTACGGATGATCTGGACGAGTTAAAGAATCGCGTCGAGTTTCTAAAAAAACTAGAGAGGCAAGCGCATCTACGTTATGCTGTTGGTGAGGATTTAACGACTTATTCAGTCGAGTCATTGGCAATGCAACTCATGGAGAAAAAGGAGAAAGTACAGCAGGTCGATGCGCGGCGCGAAATTCTTGAGGATAGGTTGGCGGCTGCGCTGCTCAAAGAAAGCGACAACTTTCGCGTAGGGCAAGGTTACGACCACGGCTTGAGGTTCATGACAACCACGGAGCGTCTGGAAGAGTACACACACCAGGAATTATATAAGGAACTGAAGACAAAATTCAACAAAAAGAAGGTTCCTAGGAAGAAGGAAGAACGACGTGCAATGCTTACGGAGGAAGTCGAGAAGCAGTGCAAGTCACAATTAGTGCAGCATTTTAAAGACGTGCTGATATCAGAATTGCAGGTTCGAAATTTACCGACTGAGACGAGCGAAATGATTGCATATATGGCTGATTTGAAGAAGGAGCGCGATGCCGCGCTGGAAGCAAAGGCTAGAGAGGATGAGGAAGCCGATGACGACGATGGCGACGGTCTGGTGTCGTCTCCATCTGCAAAGAGAAGGAAGCTAAGTCGGACAAATAGCCTACACGACGAAGATTTAGACGGGGAAGGATATGTACCAAATGTGAAATCGACTATCTTGTCATTGAACTATCTACCACCACTTTCATTTCTTAAGAAGTCCACTCCGGATCAAATTCGTTTTGAGGTACTGTTTGCTTACATGTGTATGAATGCATTGACTGTGAAGCCAAGTATTAGCTTGCAACGACGTAATTCGTGTGAAATTTTGTGAAATGTGCACAAAGCTGCGCATTTCATATCGAAGAATATGATGATACATAATATGTATTAGAAACATATAATATATAATATATAATATTCGTATTTTGTTTTATTATAAAATATATCAAATACTTCTAGAAGAGTAACCTCTTGAATTCAGATTTTTAAATAATGTTTTATCAAGCGTAAGTCCATCCCAATAAACCAAGCATCAGCATGATTTGATGTTCCCTTGTTGTGTGGGATATCAAAGATACATGGTGTGTAGAAAGTGTGACGGGCAGAGCATTTCATGGTTGAGACTAGCCCAAAAATGCATTTTTTTATTAAGCTTTTTTAGATTTTTTCTTTGGAGCACCATCATCGTCTTCATCGTCTCGCTTTCTCGTGCTACCACTTGAATCCTCGCTCGAGTCACTGCCTACTTCTTTTGGATCGAACACTTTTAACTTTGCAAGCGCCTTCTTTCCAGGGTTGTTGTACTTTACTATTGCAAGCGAATGAGCGTAGCCCATGCTTACATCTAACATTGTACACCCGTGAAAGTAAGAGACTTCTGCAGGTTTTGTATTAGATTTGGGTTCATTTTCTCCATAGCCCAATTCACCCCATGTGGGCGATCCCCCCCATGTGATCAAGGTTGGGTCCCCATAAGAGGCGGATAAAATAGTGCTGGTTTGGCCACTTGCTACACTATTACAACGCCATCCAGAAACTCCATCAACTAGCTGCGGTTTCATAGTTGCCTCACCCGATTGTTTTGTAATACCAAAAAAGTACAGTTCGTTCGCTTGGGCACCGATAGCATATGTACACTGAGCTCCACATGCGACCTTTGATACGCGCTTGACGCCTCCACGACCTTTCCACATGAAATCTGGGATGCCAGGTGGACGTGGTGGCGCCTCAGCACTAAAGTCTGGAACTGGAGTAGGCTCCATTACATCTTTGTTGTGACCTAAACCCAGCCTACCGTATCCACCAAAACCCCACGTGTACAGTTTGCCCAGTACGTCAACCGCCGCGGTGTGATTTGCCCCAACACTGAATTGTTTAATGGACACACCAGCCAACTTCGCAATACGACCAAAACGTTTCCAACATTCATAAGTAAATTTGCCAGCTTTTTCCAAAGTTTTACCGTCCGTCCCGTTGCCAAGTTGCCCATACATTGGCGAACCACAGGCATACATGTTACCATCTATGTCTGTTAACATCGAAAAGTCCTTTCCACAGCCAACTTCCTTTACATCGACAGACAAATCTTTAAGCAAGGTCCACTCAAACTTTTGGTCTTTACGGCCAGTGCCAAGTTGGTACATAGTGTTGGCACCAGTACTATAGACACTACCGCTAACTGTGACCAACATGGAGTGTCCCAGGCCACATGCCCCTCCTCGAAAGCGTTCCATGACGTCATCGGAGCCAGGGTTCAATTTTACAGGGTTGTACCTGTTTGTAGTGTCACCTACGCCTAGCTGCCCGTCCTCGTTTCTACCCCAAGCATAGGCGAAACCCCGAGAGTCGATGATCAAACTGTGGTTTGCAAGTGGGCCACATATAACTTTTGCGACAGGTATGTTCATCATAGGTTTCAAACGATGAAAAGAAAGCAAAATTTGATCTGCAGGGACACCGTCGAAGCTTTTAGTAGCACTGGACCTCCCCGTCATACTCCACGAGGCCCCACCACTGAACACGACTTCACCGTGTTTGTCTGAGCTTTCTGGGAACTCGTTGTTCGAGGAAGCAGAAACTGATGCCATGTCTAGTACGTTCCAGATAAATGTTGCAAAATGATCGTTTGAGTAATTAAGGCAAACGGTTGTACGATGTCTGTTTTCCTTGAGCAGCACACAGAGAATGTCTTGAGTGGACCGCCGCGGGAATGAGATATATATCTATCATTCATCATACACCACAACACACCACACCAAAAAAGAAGAAAAGAAGTCTCCTCCACGTGATCACCATTGTGTGTCTTTGGTGTTTTGTGATGGACATTATTCACTACTCTACTGACTACTATGGGAGAAAATATGGTCAGATTAAGATAAAAAAAATAAAAACATTTTGTCTCCTCCTTCTCTTAGTGCTTCCACATTCTCTATGGAGTACGTGATTACAGTACTCCACGTCTTCCCTATTGATTACCAAAAAAGATATCTGATGCGATACAACACAACAACACTAACAGTTGCGATACACACAATGGATCATCGATCAGTATTTATATTATTTATTTATTTATTATACTGTATTGTGAATAGTTTGAATTTCACTCAGCGCTCACGATTTGGGCCACTACACTCTAAGCACAAAAAATTAAGCAATATGCCTATATATATATATATATATTTCCACCATACCCAAAACAAACAACAACAAGAACAACAACAACAACACAAAACAAGTCGTTAAGTACATGTTACCATTTGACTTTGCATGATCCAGGCAGATTGGTGGGCGGGCAGGGGACAACAGAACGTTTTGCATTCACTTGAAGACAATTAGGACATTGAGAGGAGGTTGGTTCTACCCCAACATCATGTCGACATCGAAGGATATGACAGCGCCTGCAAATGCCATGGGGAGTACATCAAAACGAGCAGACGGTGTGGCAGCGTCCATAAGCACGGTCGATGTAGAGCTGGTGTGTGTGAAAGATGAGAGGAGTAGCAATCGTAGCCGCAACTCATGGGCAAGTACTAGGAGACGTGGAGGTAAGAAGTCACAAATGTTTTTGGGAAAAGAAATTGTTGTAGATGCTAGGACTGAATATCGATTGAAGTGGGCGCATCGTGGAATAGGTACGTTTAGTTTTTTCGGGGTATTATGTTATATAGTTAGTGCGAGTATTAGCAACAACGTTTTCGGAATCATTGCTATTGTGTGTTTTTGTTTAGGATATCTTTGTATTGTTATGCTACTTTACAAAAACATATCGTTTGTAATGATGAAACGACTGTTTAAAGAACCAAATGTGATCATTATTATGGTGTTGAGCGTATGCAACTGGGCCATTGCAATAGGTCAGCCTTATAACTCATTTTCACCAGTAAATGGTTTTATGTATATGCTGATTGTAAACTGGTTTGTATTGATGGACGCAGTGACTTTGAAAAGTCGATATCTGATAATGAGTTTGGGGGTTTTGTGTGTTGCGTTGAACGTTTACAACCTGTATACACGAATATTTGGCGACGCTAACAATGGCGTTGTTCTAGTTACATATAACATACAAGGAAAAGAGTACACGATAATGAAACGATCTACCCAACGATCTATTTTTTTGCAAGTATTATTGTTCAGTGCGAATGGCATTTACACTACTTTTGTGGACAAGACAATGAAGCTGATGATATTTGCAACGGGTAATATATACAAGAGTACGGGGAAGGGGTTTGAGCATATTGCTCATAGTCACGAGGATCACATTGGGGAGCGAAGACAGAGTAAAATGATATTGGGAAAAGAAACATTTATAGATGGTAGAACGGTATGGCGAGTGAAGTGGGCGCAGCGTGGAATAGGTACATTTGGTTCTTTCGGGGCATTTTGTTATATAGTTGGTTGGAGTATTAGGAACGACGGCCTTCAAATCATTGCTATTGTGTGTGGTTGTTTAGTATATCTTTGTTTTGTTATGTTACTTTACAAGAACATATCGTTTGTGATGATGAAACGACTGTTTAAAGAACCAAATGTGATCATTATTATGGTGTTGAGCGTATGCAACTGGGCCATTGCAATAGGTCAGCCTTATAACTCATTTTCACCAGTAAATGGTTTTATGTATATGCTGATTGTAAACTGGTTTGTATTGATGGACGCAGTGACTTTGAAAAGTCGATACCTGATAATGGGCATTGGGGTTGTATTTGTTGCAGTAAACGTTTACAACCTGTATGGAAGAATATTTGGCGACATTGATAATGGCGTTGTTCTAGTTAAATATAACATACAAGGAAAAGAGTACACGATAATGAAACGATCTACCCAAAGATTAATTTTTTTGCAAGTATTATTGTTCAGTGCGAATGGCATTTACACTACTTTTGTGGACAAGACAATGAAGCTGATGATGTTTGCAACGGGCAATATATACAAGAGTACGGGCACAGCATCTGAAGAGGTAGAAGCTGGTAGCTTTGCTTATAATTTGAAACAAGAAAATCACAAGAAAATAGAAGAGTACAGGCAGAGCAGAGGAGGAGTAATAAAAAAATAACTTTTACTACTCCTCTATACTACTTCACTATCATACCTACTACTGCAGTAATAAAATAATTCTTCACAAAATTATACCCCGGCCCGGCGGTTCTAACTTATGTTCATGTCGTCGTTGGAGTTCACCACACCCAAAATCATAACCCAGGAAAAAAAGACTGTGACAAAGCAAACCAACAACCATTTCTTCTGCAATGTAACCCGCCCAGCATGGTAGAGGTAGTAAATATCGTATAAGGAGACAAAGTCATCGATCAAAAACAAAATGTTCCGGATTCCTGAATTTTCCTTCTCCGCAGCGACATTGAAGAATATGTGTGCCGCTCTAACGACTGCTCGGAATTCTGGATACACACCAAACCATCGGCAAAGGTAGCACAAATCGTCGGAGACAGTAAAAAATATTTGGACAGCAAGGAGCGTCTTCCAGTTGTCGTTGACGTACATGAATACCATATCATGGTTGTAAAATATCGGGTATATCGCTGAAATACTCAAAACAAAATATCGCCAAAAATCCCATGCGATCTCTGCCTTCCTCGAATTCCCTTTCACTGGCAATACTTCTTCTTTGCCGCCCCCGACCAAATTCCCAGACATATTGCAACAGATTTTTTTCAAGGCGCCATGATACAACCAACGAACATTCTCGTAGTGAAAAAGAACCTGTAACACCAGCATGGAAAGCGGGAGGACAGAGCTCTGCTGTAGACATATGGTAACCGGGCGTCTTTCTAACACCTTTCGTATGCTTAGCTTGCGAGGCAATATGCCATCTTCACATGGAAAATACTCGCTTACACCAGGCATTGCGAAGTCTTCCATCTTGTGGGATCCAACGGCACCTGTCGTACACATTACGGCTTCGAGCCTGTGACCATTTTCCATTTTCGTCATTTATCATCATCATATCATCGTTATTATTATTATCCATTATTTTTATTATTATATATTTTTTTTGAAATAATTCATTATTGAAAATTATTGTTAGTAGTAGTATTCTACTATCTGATGATTCTTCATACATATATCATTGGTGGTTAATAATTATTTTTTTCTTATTACAACGTATTATTATTGGTATTGGTAGGAGGAGGTGGATGGAATTATTATAGATCATATCATATATCATAGTATACAAAATTATATACTAAGAATTCAATTTGAGGAGGACTCCCTCAAGCACGTCAATTCGTAGACATTTATGCGCTAATAGTCCTCCAAGCCAATGACATCGCCGCTTTCATGGCCAACCCATGATATCAAAGTATCCCTTAAAAGATATAAAAATGTTAATTGTATGTAAGGATATGGAATCACTCAAGTAAGTGCTTGACTCAGTGAAACTTTTTCCAAAACGACCTTAATACTCGAAACATGCTCTTAGCGTATTAGCTATTGCAGTTTGCGTTAAGTGTCCTGTCTACTATAGAAATAGCATTACACAATTCCACCCAATCATATTTGAATTAATTTTCTCCACATGAATGAGTCTTGGTAGCAACGACTAATAACATCGAATGGTATTTAGAGAGATAGATGACAAAATATACAATAATAATAATAATAGTGAAAAAACAAAATGACAATAATATACTATTACCACTACTAGTAATAAAATGATGATAATATAATACAGTATACAATTTAATAAAGCAAAAAATATAATAATAATAATACATAATAATAATAATAACAATTCATAATAAAACAGCACATCATCATTCATCCAATAATAATACTACTATAATAAAATGTTTTATTATTATTATTATTATTTTATTCATTATTATTATTATTATTATATTATTGTATTATTATTAATACTACTGTGTATAAGAAACAACGATAATGTCGTTGCAGTCTAGCCAGTGCGCATGAAAAGTTCACCCTAAAAAGCACTAGCCCGAAGAGGCAGTTGCCTGCTGTATCAAAGAAATAAACAGCACATTTGGTTATTGCATTTTTGAAAAGGGAAAGAGGGCAACTACTACGGCATGGCTGTGAATAGCATTTGCCCACTTGGAACTCACCGGAAGCCCTTCTGTATTTTCAACACTCTCAACTACAGGATATTTAATATGTTTCTGTTTGTGGGAACTTTAGCCGGGATTTTGATTTCAATTGCTCAAGCGATTAGGGGCGGTACAAATAGCACGACAGAATTCACTGTATGGACGGTCACGATAGGGGGTTCGGTTACTTCTGATTCACCACAGGGATTGAACTCGTTTGCAACGAGGTCAAAAACTCTTCTATGCACAGGAACATTATTGTCAAACGAGTGGGTCCTAACTACTACATCTTGTCTTTCTTCACTAACTTCTCAAGATGGAGGTATTCATGTAAATAACTTGCGCGTTTATGCTGGGTGCGCGGATGGCCCAACCAAAGCGTGTAGCCAGGTATTGTCTGGTTCCAAAATTTATAAGCACCCTTGTTACGAGGGAGTCAACTCAACTGAGCCTGCTATGCAACAAAATGACATAGCGTTGCTCAGACTCCAAGCCCCAGGCGTAGCTGTTGGTGGGAAAACTAGGTTTCCATTACTAGATAAAGTGATAGATGGGGCGTATTTGACACCTATGGACAATGGGGTTGTCAGTGGTTGGGGGCCAACGGGGTACAACAGAACGAATAACGACGAAAAAATATTTCCTACGAAATTACAAATGCTTACGATGCCGTTTATACCTATATCAACATGCAAAGCAAAATTTTTAGAGCTAGACGGGACTTATAGCTCAAAAAAAGACTTCAAGACACCTACCATAGTTTGTGCGGGTAGTGGTTTGGCAGAGATGCCGTGCGACGTCGACGATCACGGCGCACCTTTAACCCAGCTGAACAGCGAGGGAGAATGGGTATTGGTCGGGATATTTTTGCATTTGACCCCACCACCGCAACGGTACCCCCAAGTTGATAGACACAACATAGTCGCGCAGCCCAATTTATGCAATATTTCGGGGCGTTTTGCGCTATTTCAGCGCACAGCAACGTATCGAGACTGGATATTGGACACCATATCAACTGGGAAAGAAGTAGCTTGTGCGCTTGATAGAAAATTGACTGCAAAGCATGCGTCCAGTGCCCCAAGCAGTGGCGGGGCTGCAGATGCTTCCTCTAGCGTAAATTCCGTGCCGGTCGGTAGATTATTTCCATGGGGGAGTTGCCCACCGAAGGGACAATTTGCGGGCGCAAATATTGCCGACCAAAGCTTTAGAATTCTTTATGGCGAAAAGCCCGTTCGATCAAAGAGAAATGAACAATTTTATATTGACTGGAATTATAACGATGGATATAGCGCGACGTCCCCTGTGGGTATGTTCCCGAAGTCGCCTGCTGTGCATCAGTATCAATTGTTTGACATGGCCGGAAACGTCCGGGAATGGACGCAGGATGTCTTTGATAAACATGCATATGATTATCGTGCCTTTTCGGCAGTAAAAAACCCTTTTGTAAGTGATGCTAACTTATGCATCAGACCTGACTGCAAGCGTGTTGTACGTGGGGGTAGCTGGGCAGATGGTTGCTGCCATCAGCGGATAGACACTGCCGCTGGGCGCGACATTCGCACGGAGACTCGAGTCGCCGTAAAAGAAGGCTCTTCAGATGACCGCACTGGTTTTCGATTGGCCTGTTACTTGAACCAAGAAACGAGTGGCCCAGGCGAAAATAGTAACAGCAGTTCTTACTACATAGAGGAGTCACCACAATTGCCACATGTGCCCTCTATACCAAGTGTTCAAGCCGATCGATTACGAGAAATTCCTGCTGGTGTATTTACCATGGGAACCAATGAAAAATCTGCAAGTATTGCCGCGCAACCAATGCATCCAGTATACTTGGACAGGTTTTGGATTAGTTCTATGGAAGTTACAAAGGGTGAGTTTGAAACATTTACGAAAGAGACGGGTTACGTTAGCACATCCAGTGGTTGTTACTTGATTGGCGATGATACTAGAGTTTCAACTCAGCATGGATGGTTCGACACGAACTTTACGCAAGCTAATGACCATCCTGTAGTTTGTGTGACGTGGGAAGACGCTACTGCATTTGCACTATGGATTGATGAAATTGTTGGTGACAAATGGAACTGTTCATTGCCCACAGAGGCACAGTGGGAAAAAGCGGCAAAGGGAACAGGACGAGGTGAATCAGAGTGCGATGAGGGATGGTATACCGAAAGTCATATTTGGCATGGCCCCTATTCTTCAATTAAATCGGCCGCGATGTCAGAGCTGTCCATATCGTCACCTCAAAGCAGCCTTGTTGGCTTTGAAAACCAGGCAATGGAGGTGCTTGGTGTAAGTATATCTGGGGCATTAGGTACTGATACAGTCTCCCTCCGAATGTATTGCATTAACGGCACATTGACGCTCCGGTCTATTAGTGGCTTAATATTCTCTGAGAATGATGGGGAGAATGATCCTTCAATGTCATTCACTGGATCAGTCGCTTCTATCAACTCCGCATTACGTACCATGACATACACGGGCGACCCTTCGTTTTCTGGCGACGATATTATAGCATTTGAAATAGGAAATTCGACTGCAAACCTTGCTGTTCAAGTACAGCATATAGACAATGCACCTTTACTCCAAACAAACAATAGATCAGTCGTTATCCTGGAGGACGAAGTCCGAGCACTTCATTTTTTGAAAGCCCATGATGCTTATTCTCCACTAGAGAAAGTAGGTTTTGTGGCAATTAATGATTTCGATAGCGAAAACTTGACGTTGACGATTTCAGCCAAATTTGGTACAATGTCCTTTGCATCGGTGTCCGGAAGTCCCTCATTTCTGAACCAGTATTTGATAAATTCTACTTATACACCAGTGAAAAATTGGAATAGTTTATACAACGGCCCAGACATCATAAACATTACCGTTTATGACAGCAATAACTTTGCCACGGGTTACATTGACATAATTGCAAATCCTGTAAACGATAAGCCCTCTGCTATTTGCCCCTCTGAACTGTGGCTAGTTGAAGACGAAAAATATACATTTACAAACATATCAGTCAGTGATGTTGATGTCGAAGAGGCTTTTTTAGGAGTATTAGAGACTAATATTAGTTGTCAGCATGGAACGTTCCATGCTACGGATACCAGCGGCATATGGATTAAGGCTAGCATAGCCACAGAAACTAACAGGAGAATTGTCCTACGAGGATCTGCGCAATCTATAAATTTTGCATTATCGTCGCTTCAGTATCTGCCTGATTTAGAGTATAGCGGTGAGGACATATTAACGCTCAATGTAACTGATTTTGGAAATACAGGAAGCGAGGATTCCAATGTGTTATCAAATTCAATATTCACATCGACTATAATAGCGCATATTATGGCAGTAAATGATAAACCATCTTTGAGCATTTCAAAAAACGTTAGACATATCTATCCTTTAGAAGATACCAAATATTTAATCCAGAATGCAGTTAGTGTGGACGATTTTGATTTAGTCTCAGGGGAGGATGAAGTAGAAGTTTTGATTGAAGCATCGATGGGTAACGTGTCTGTGAACTTGACGTCTTACTTCGTAAAAGCAGAGGGGCTTAACACCAAATCCGTTCATTTGGCTGGCCCTGTACACCTTGTTGCTGAATCTTTAGCCAATGGATTGACTTACATTGGTAATAAGGATCAAAATGGTGCTGACATTATCAAATTCACAGCATTTGCGCCGAATACAAAAAGTGCAGCTCTGGAAAGTAAAATAATGGTCGACATTCAGCCCGTCAATGATGCCCCAGCAATTACAGCACCTGGGTCGTACAGCACGGTAGAAGATTCCGAAACAATCTTGAGTGGCATCATTTTAAGTGATGTTGATGCAAATGAATTGTTTGGTTCCGTTGTGCAAATAAGCGTGTCAGTAAACCACGGAACCATAAGCCCTGGTAATTATGCAGGTATTCGTATGGTAAGTGATGGCGTATATAGAGGAGGAATCGCGGAACTACATCAAGCATTTAAAAACCTCAAATATTTACCCCATGCAAACTGGTATGGGATGGATACGGTTGCGTTTACTTTAAATGATCTTGGTAATCATGGACTTGGAACTGCAAAAAATACTACACAAACCATTGCAGTCAGCGTCAAGTCGCAAAATGATCCACCAAAAATTACTATCCCCTCAAATTACTACGACGTACAGGAGGACACAACACTCCAGATTGACGGGGTGAATGTATTTGACGTTGACTCAAACGACGGTCTATATTCTTTTCGTGTGTATGCGCGAAATGGTTACATTAATGTCGACACAAATTTATCCACGGTAGCAATTTCAAACACAACGATTGCAATCGAAGATACGTCTGTTTCTCCTTTGTATGGTGGATCTATAGCGTTGCAAAAAGTGACAGCAGTTGACGTAATTGGGCCATACTTTGCAGTTAAGGCAGCAATATCAAAATTGTATTACACAAGCCATACGAATTGGAACGGTATAGATGCAATTACGTTTCTAATTACGGACTCTGGTAGCAGTACTGAAGGTAAATTGTCGGCATCAGCTGACATCCTTGTAGGTGTGAAACCAGTAAATGATCCTACTGTGGTCAAAGTTAAGGACTCGTATACAATTAGACAAAATATCGTATCAGAGGCCTTGAATCTGTCAGTCGCTGATGTGGATAGTTCGGGCATTGTCACAATTCACCTGAAAGTAAAGCATGGATTTCTCCATCTGACTCACAGTAAAGCCAAAGGTGTGTCTTTTGCCACAGGGTCTTCGAAAGTCAAATTAATGATCTTCAGTGGTACTACTGCATCTATAAATAATGCACTTTCGAATTTAAGATATGAATCTCAAGACGAATGGTCTGGTAATGAGACTCTACTTATAGCGATTGATGATTCAAAAACATTTAATAACTTCTCAACGATTTTGAATGTTCAAGCAATTAATGATCCACCCACAGTGGTTGGACCTAATGAGTATGGTGCGATAGAAAAAATGTGGATGAGTATTGGGGAAAATATCTCGATTAATGACAAAGATGCAGGCGAAGGTGCTATTGCAGCTTTATGCGTTGTAAGTCTCGGCAACTTGAGCTTGCCCTATTCTGACCCGAAGTTGCTGCTTGAAAGAACAGAAAAAAAGGTAAGTATTTTTGGGCCTATCAACAATGTTAATAAAGCATTGAAGGCCGTGAGATATTACGCACCTCAATATTTTGCTGGAAAAGATACCCTTATAGTGAACGTCAACGATCGCGGTTTCAGCGGTCCTGGTGAGGCAAAGTCTGATAAGTTTGTCATGGCGATCACCATTGATCCTGTCAATGACCCCCCAATCATTTTCGTACCAGAATCCGGCGTCTTCACTGCAACGGAGAATAAGGACCTGCTGTTGAGTGGATTATCAATCCGTGATCCGGATGTAGGAGAGTTTTTCGGATCTATTATGAGCTTAAATATAAGCGTTTCACATGGAAAGTTATTCACCTCAAAACTGCATGGAGTTGATCTTGTTAGGGAAGATTTGGAGTCCGAAACAAAACTAAAACTTAAAGGCGGAATAAACCGCTTGAATGGTTTCCTGCAAGATTTATACTATCGAAGCACAGATAATTGGAGCGGCATTGACAATTTATTAATATCTGTAGGGGACAACGGAAATACTGGTATAGGCGGAGAGTATGTTACCACGAGTAACGTTTCCATCACAGTTGTGCCCCATAATGACGAGATTGTGCTTTCTTGCCCAACTGGCTACGTAACGCATGAAGATTCTGACTTGAATATTACCGGTATCGCAATTAATGATGACGCATCTTTAGGAGAAGTTTACATTTTGAACTATAGCGCTCAATACGGAAGCATCCAATTGAAAGCAAACAATTTGACTTTAAACGTTGAAGACGGTGGCAACCAATATACTTTAATTTCTGCCTCGGTTAGTAGTGTGAGAGATATTTTAGAATTCGGTTTGCTTACATATACGCCCGAGCTTAACTTTAATTCTTATGGGACAGGCGTGCAAGAAATTCTTCAATTCTCAGTGAGCGATAAGTTTGGAATGCATGCAACTTGTAGTATAAGAGTAAACGTAATCGCAGTCGATGACATCGCTGTATTTCGTGTACAGTCGGAGCATGTAGAATTTCTAGAAGACGAATCAGCGTTCTTGCCCGGCATAATCCTCGAAGATGTCGATGGGAATGAAGATGTAGATTCTACAGCTGTATTGAATGTGACAGTCATTCATGGGCGTATTACTGCGAGTAAGTTTCTGCTTGAAGGTGGCCGTTATTTAGCAGGAAAAACAGAAAAGTCTTTTTTGTTTGAGGGTGGATATAAATCAATCCAAAAGGTTTTGGGTATGCTTTCATATGCAGCCCCAGGTAATTGGCATGGGTCCGACATAGTATATATATCAATCAGAGATAGATTTGCAAAAGGACTCACTAATGTGACATTGTACGTCGAAGTAAAATCTGTAATTGACTTACCTGTTCTAAATTGCTCAAACAAAATTCTTATTGTTGATGAAGACAGCAAAGATAATGAATTAGGTGAATGCGAAATACTTTGTCCGGAGCACGCAAACTCAGTCCATGAATTACAGGCATCAGCTAGAACAGGGCTAGTATCCTTGCCTTCGCGGAATGTTGATACCCTACGGGTACAACGCAAGCTAGTTCAAAATATTAAATACACCCCAGAAGCGAACACTTGCGGCGAGGATGTTGTAGCGATTGCGTATTCAAGCGGGAGCAGGGAAACAATTCATGTAAAAGTGAAGTGTGAGAATGATGCTCCCAACATTTCTGCACCACTGGAGTTGGATTCTTTTGAGGACATGCATTTGCCGTTAACAGGAGTGGAAGTATTCGACCCCGATGAGGACGATATGCTCCTTTTAAATGTTAGTTGTTCTCACTGTAAATTGATATGGGGAAAGCTTGGAGGACTGCACAAACTAAGCCAAAACACATTTTCAGGCCAAAAGGCAAATATAAATGACGCCTTAGGAGACCTACTGTATGAAGCTGAAAATAATTATGTGGGAGATGATGCTATATATATACTTGTTAGTGATGTTGAAGGTTTGACGGATGCTCGTACAATAGTAGTGCATATTCACCCAGTTAATGATCCGCCGAAAATCCATCTACCTGATAAATGTCTATTGAATACGTCGAAGAGACTTGTACTTACAGAAGATGTTAAGGGACCAGTTTCCGATATTTTTCTGACAGATGTTGACGATAATGCCACAGTCGATGCTATTACATTGACTATAGCTGCAAAATATGGTAGATTGGCAGTTTCCCCAGGAAACAATTTAAATGTTGCGGTATTATCAGACAACAGAGCGTACCAACCACTTGACTCGGTGTTGTCATTTCAAAATGACCGCAAGCGACAGGATGTACTTGTTTTACAAGGCGTAATTTCCGATGTTAACGAAGCACTGAAAACGCTTGAGTATACTGCAATCGAGGACTTTAATGGTGTATGGGAATTTAATCCGCAGGATAGCCATTATGTTCCGGGCCCTGGGTTGGAATCACTGGTACTTTATGCGGAAGATGCAAAAGGTGGCGTTTCAGAAGCTACTTGTTATGTTTCGGTAATCGCTGTCAATGACGCCCCTAAACTGTATGGCCCTGCAGAACTAAACCTCCTTGAGGACGAAACTATTGAATTGAAGGGGTTGAAGGCTGTAGATGTCGATTTGGATGAACATATAGGTGGCAAAGCCGAAGTCACTATGGAAACAACTAGAGGCAGTATTTCCTTAAAAACGTCGTCTGGTTTACGATTCTTTGAAGGGACAGAAAAGGGCGGTGCGCATGTAGCCCCAACACTCGAAGTGCAAAATATAACAACATTTGGAACAATTGTTAAAGAAGTCCAAAAAGTCAATGTAATTCGCCAAGTAAATAAAAGTAATAGCCCCTTGACTGGTACGTTTACTTTGGCAAAAGCATCAAGTTCATGGACGGTACGGAAAGTGTTTAATGGGTTTTGGCCGTGCATGACACAAAATTATGGCTTTCTTAGTCAGAATGAATGTGCTGAATTTGCTTTGGCAAACCAAAGAACTAGCTATGGTTTCTTTTACGTTAGTAAAGGGGGCGAATGCTCGGTCTTTAAATTGTCACAGCCGCTCGAACATGATTGGAACGGTACCAGTAGTCCATGCCCAGACATTGCTTTGAATCCAGCATTGACAGATGATTCAACTTACCATGTTTCCCCACCCCCATTAAACGAGAGAACTATTCCACTTGCAAACGATGCATCTGCTGCCAATGTTTTGAACGCATTACTGGTTTTAGATGTCGGGGTAGAATCTGTTTCCAGAGAGAGCCTTGGGGCTGGCAAAACTGGAGAATACACATGGAATATCACATTTGCTGCATCTGCAGGAAACGTAGGGCAATTGCAAGTTTATTACAGTGCTCTTGATCAAGACTTCAATGATGACAGACCTAGTGGTCATGTCTCAATATCGACACTTAAAAATGGTAATGTTTTACTTGGAAATTTTACATTGAATTTCAATGGAAGTAGTACCTCTCCAATGCCAGTCGATGTGACTGCGATTGATATGGAATTACAGCTGAAACGAATTATTAAAAATGTTGAAGTTTCGCGATCCAGCCCAACGTTTCAAAATGGTCATGAGTGGTTGGTTACGTTTCTTGATCCACTTGGAAATGTACCATCTATAACAGCAGTCGACAAATTCTTGAAGGGAACGTCCAGTAATGCATATGTTTCTATTGCGACAATCAACGATGGGTATGCCCCGATTTACAGCCACGGCGAGCGGTTAAGATTTGTAGGCCGATTAGATGCTTTAAACGCAGCACTTGGTACTGCGATCTATACCCCAGAACCAGACAGCTATGGAAAAGAATCAATCGCAATATCCATAAACGATAACGGCCATTCAAGTGATGATAGTGACTCTCTAGTTTCATCTATCAACATAAATATGCTGATTGCTGCTGTCAATGATGCTCCTCGATTGAGTTATCCAACACGCGTGCAAAATGTCGATGAGGATACAGCTATGTCATTTCCATTCTTAGCAGTTGATGATTCAGACATAGGTAACGATACAATAAAGCTTACAATATCCACAGTGGGAGGACACCTTTCGATTCTTCCCAACTCAAAGGTCCGTATAAATAACAATGACTACACAAAGCAACGCGCGACGACGCATGTAGAAATACGCCAGAATATTACAGAAATGCAAATGATTCAATGCAACTTGACTGCCGGAAATTTTACAGTCTCATTTTACAACGCTGAATTCTTAGTCAGTTACGATTTGACAGCTACCGACTTACAATCTAAATTTCATGATGCTGGTTTTGGTAAAATTTCTGCAAATAGTGTCGGAACAAGCGATGATATATGTGGCGGTAGTATTACGCTGATAACGTTTGGGAATATGGGCGATGTACCACTCATTCAAATTACTGACTCAAACTTGGTTTCATCATCAACTGTTCGAGAAGGAGTTGCCGCCAAAGTAAATGAAGTTCAAAAAGTGGTTGCCAAAGTATCGGCCAACCCAGAAATTCAAATAGTGCATTTCACTTCGCCAACTTTTAAATTGTCATTTAAAGGGCAGACGAGTTTTTCTCTTGACAAAAATACCACTGAATATTTTGCTCGACTTCAAAGTATCGTGCCTTTCCCTGTCAGCGTGTCAAAAGAAAATTCAACACGATGGAAGGTAGTCTTTGCACCTTCGGCCGGGAACGTACCATCGTTACAATTTTCTAGCGGTTCGGGGCACGTTGAAACAATACAAGATGGTAATGATTTGGGTGGGACGTTTACCTTACGATATATGGAGTCTGTTACAAAAGCTATTTCCTGTGATGCGGGACCAGAGGAAATTAAGACAAAAGTAAATGCAATATTGCCTTCGTTTCGTAGCATCGAAGTCGAAAAATTGGCTAGTAGTAAACACCGGCACGAATGGTTAATAACTTTTCCATCTGAAATGGGTGATATAGGCATGTTGATTGGAGATCCAAACTGGTTACAAGGCGATGGTAAAGATGTTATTATCACTGAGCATGTAACCGGAGTCACCGATATGGTCGGCTCGTTCCGACTGGGTTTAGATGCGTACACTTGGACGCACGGACTTAGGCCTGATGCAACCGCCGTGGAAGTGGAAAATGCCATTAAGGGTTTAGAAGGGGTAAAAAGCGTGAATGTTACAAGGCAGGCGCTCGTCCAAACACTTACGCCGCCAAGAGTGCTGGCGATGCTGGATTCCTATAGCCTTCCATACAAAAGGATTTTAACTGGCAGCATCACCCCTTTAAAAATTTTTGAAGGTGATTTGAGTAAATATTTAAATGCTTATATCGGTAGTGCGTTTGGCCGTGGCGTACCAATATTTGGCACAAGCACAGTAGATGATTCAGTCTTGATGGACATGCAAAAAGAGATTAATGCTGCCATTGAAATTGTTACTGTGGCAACTGGCATGGATGTTCGAGGCCATATTGTTGCCAGTAACTTCTTCGTTGTTGTTTGTTGTAATGGATCGTCGGTAGTTGGCCCAGAGGTATTTGATATATGTAATGTACATGAGAATATCAGCCCGAAAGCCCTTGCCTTTGACGCAATATTTAGTCGACTATTTGATTTACAAATTGTCCCCCCCAATAGAATCCATGAAGCAGCTCAATATGCGATCGCAAACAACGTTTTTGCGCCTGTCCAAGAGATTTCGGAACATTGCATTTTGCGTTTTATGAATTGTATTGCAAAGCCTTACTTTCGCTCGGTTTTGAAGGTATGGTTTGGTTTTGAACGACCGACAAATGTGGCGTTCAACTCGAGGAAAGATATTGAAGATCGAGACCCTCATCTCGCCTGCATACTCGGTGATCTCACATTGCCTGCATGGGAATGGAGGATTGATCGTCGAAGCGTATGCTCAAAGTACGAAAATGGAAAAATCAATGACGGAATTGAATTTACTTCCAGTTTGGGAGCATACAGCTGGGAAATTGATATTGAGTGGAGTGGTGAAATATCTCCTCGTTTGCTTGTTGGGAAAGATATTTCTGTATCAGAATCGCTTCAGAAGATTGAATTGGAGGGATTAAATGAAGACGTAAATGCCGTGTTGTTTACCTTGAATTATCAAAGTAGGCAGGACTGGAATTCAGAATTGTATGGATTGGAACAAGTAGCAATAAGAGCCACCGATGGTATCCTTGAAACCACTGGTACAATAAATATTCATGTACGCGCTTTGAATGACCCACCTGCTATTTCACTGGGTAATAGCGCATTTGTTACGCAGGAGGATAATGCTTTAATGCTTATTAACGCATCGGTAGCAGACGCTGATGCCGACGAATCGGACGATAATTACATTACGGTCAAAATGAGTGCTGTTTATGGCCGCTTGAGCACTCATGTATTTCCTGGCGTATTGCAATCTAGCAACACCCTTGTAGGCTCAATTTCCCAAGTAAACAGCGCTTTGAAAACCCTTACATATGAGCCCGAACATAACTGGAATTCTGCTAAAAATGCCACGCCGGAAATACAAGCAATCAGTACATTTGTTTTGCCGCCGAAAGAGATATTTTCTATCAGAACAGTGGCATCAAGAGGTTTAGTCAGCGGCTCGTTCGTTTTGCTCGTGGATCGATCGAAGTACGGGAAGGGATCGACACTTTCCGATGCAGTAGCAGCAAACGCAACCGCAGAAGAACTTAAGCAAGTACTGGCCAAAATACTTAACGCTTCAATTATTGTATCACGTTCAGTCGTAGACACCCAGGGAGGGTATACTTGGGAGGTGAAGCTATCATATATTTCTAGGGGGAAATTAGGTAATTCTTCCACCATAGAAATCCCATCAATAAGAGTTTATAGCAAAAACCTCACAAACGTTGTTAATGGGGATGTTATTGTGCATACTGTACGCACTGGCCCAAATGTTATTGGCGGCACTTTCAAATTGGTTCACTCTGGCATTGCGTCAGCTCCAATTTCTGTGAATGCTAGCGAGGAAGACATCCAGCGTGCAATAAGACATATTGATAAAAGGATTACAGTCAGTAAAAGTGGTACTAATGATCAAGGGCTTGCAAAGTGGGTTATAACTTTCCCGAGATTTCTAGGAAATGTGCCTTTGCTATCCGTTGCATCAGATACTTTAACCGGTTTCGGTGCAACTGTTAACGTTGAGACGCTTCAAGATGGTGATGCATTGCGCGATGTCATAACAGTATCGGCTTTCGATCATGGCCATTCGGGAAAAGGTGGAAGTTTGCATTCGACGTCAAAAGCTTATGTTACAGTTTTGCCAGATAATGACGAAGCTACAATTGTAGTACCAACGGCAAAGTTATCAGCACTGGAAGATGTCCCATACCCTATCACTGGCATTGTTGTGGTAGATGTTGACATGAAGTTGTCAGGATCCATCTCAGTGTCGTTATCAGCAGAAAATGGAGACGTTCTGCCTAGTCATTTGTCTGGAACATTGAGCATTGTCAACGAAAAATTAAGCCACGTGACGTATTTGAACAAAGATGATTGGCATGGTCATGACGTCATCTCGATTTCTGTTTTAGATGGAGCAACGAGGCAGTTGCCAATTAAAGTCAATGCCGTAAACGACGCACCGGTCGTAGAAGGCCCAGAATCATTGGAGACTTACGAAGACATTGGTGTTTTAGTCCCAGGCGTAGCAATTCTTGACACAGATGGCATTATCCTCAAGTGGACGGTGTTAGCACCAAATGGAAAGGTAACTTTCAATACAGTCGCTAGGTATCATTGTAGATATATTGTAGGATCAAGTGCGGGTGGCAAAAATCTTACAATCGAAGGCTCAATAAAGAGTCTTAACGCTCTTGCGAAAGCCATGACATACGTTCCAGATCTACATTGGAGTGGAGTCGACGCAATATCAATGTATGTAGATGACGAAGCAGGTCTCCGCTCAGAAAAAAAGGTTGTAAATGTTGCTGTAAATGATGTAAACGACGCTGCCATTGTTGAATTGCCAACGACCGATGGAATTCCTTTGATAGATGCAATAGAAGATGAAGCTATTAATGTTGAAGGTGTAAGGATAATTGACGTTGATCTTGGTCCATACTCAATTTTAGAACTGAGTATCCGGCCAGGAAATGGAACGATTAGTTTTTCGCAAACTAAAGGCATAAAATATTCGAAGGATAAAAATGTATTTATTGGACAGTTGGACGCTTTAAATCGGGCGCTGCGTGGTATGTCGTATAAAGGTAGTATAGACTTTTTCGGTTTTGACAAAATCGAGTTTGCTGTACGCGAACCTGGTACACAAAGCAAAACTACGACTGCTACTTTGTGGATAAATATCAAAGCAACAAACGATAAGCCAAAGGTCATAACCAATCCTGTCAATTTTACGATAGGTTACCAACCTTACAAGGTTTTTGGTATATTTTCAGTCAGTGATATTGATAATTCCTATCTAAAAACGAATCTTTCCACCACAGTAGGCGCCTTTTCTTCAACTGATGTTGTGAGTTGTTATAGTTCCAACACTGTTTGCACATACGAAGGTCGAATCGTAGATACGAACAATGTTTTAAACTCATTGACGTTAAACATGCCTTTAGGTTACGTTGGCAACATAACTATTGCCATAGCAGTATCAGATGAAGAATTTATGGTGACGGACAAAGTTGATTTAGTTGTGAGCTTACCAGAAGTTGGACCAATACTGAACGTTCCAAACAAGATCGAACTGCTAGAAGACTCTAGCTCTTTATTAGGATCGTTAAAGTCAAATTTGTCTTTAGAATTGATTGATGTTACGGTTATGGCAGATCATGGTAACATTTCTCACAAAGCAATTCCAAGGACTGTAAGGCAATTAAACACTTCAACGCTACAAGGGTATCCAAAGGATGTACTAGCCGCCCTTAGGGATTGCCAGTATTTTCCGAACAAGAATTTTGTGGGCATAGATCTCATACATATATACACAAAATATTCGTCAAAAACTACAGTATCATACTACTTAATTGAAGCGGTGGTAAAAAATAAGAATGATCCCCCGGTAATAACAAGCGAATTGCCCTTAGACTTAAGCATTTCTGAAGATACCCCGTTGGCTTTGACGAACCTTATATTTAATGACGTAGAGGACAACTTAATTTCACTGGACTTCAAAGTATCCGGTGGCTCTATTGATATACGTGCAGATTCGCCTGGTGTGCGAGTCTCACGAAATGGTACCCATTGCGAAGGGTCCGGTAAAGCTTTAACTTCGATTAGCAAATTAGGGTATATTATGTTTCTACCGACGTTGAACTTTGTAGGAAAGGCTCGCATAAGTATTGTAGCAAGTGACACGCAGGGCGGCATTACAACCTTCAATATAATTTTGCCTATCTTACCCGTTGATGACAAACCAGAGCTAACGGTAGAAAATTCTACAATGGTCGTTGTTGAGGGACAAGGAAAGGCAATTCCCAGGATTCAGTTGATAGATGTTGATGCCGCACCAAATGATGTCTATAATATCAGGGTGTCTTGCTCGTATGGTTATTTCACATATGAGGATTCTACATACTTAGATACCCCCCAACTGATAGTCGAGAAAGACACAGAAAATAAGAATCTGGAGCTTAGAGGGGTGATTGAAAACATTAATAGATTTTTATTGAAAATAGTGTACAAAGCGAATGATGATGGAAGTGCTCGTGACAAAGTGAATTTGTTTATCGATGGCACGAAAAACGCAACTGTCACTGTGGATGTTCTCGCAGTCAATTCTGCTCCAGTTATATATTTGCCGTCTTATTTGGAAACGGTTGAAGATGTACCTATGAATATTAATGGAGTATATATAACTGATTCAGACATTCAACACACATCTGGTAGCATGATGACAGTTAATGTAACTGTTAAAAATGGGTCGGTGTCATTTTGGACTTTGCAGGGCCTGAGAATTATCGAGGGCAGAACACCGTCATCCTTTATTTCGTTCGAGGGAAGCCTAACACGTATTAATTACGTGTTGTCTAAAATGATATTTCAGAGCAAGGAAAACTTTTTCGGCAACGCCTCTCTATCTGTAGCTGCCAATGATAACGGTAATACGGGGACAGGTGGTTCTCAAATTTCCTACAAACTCACAAACATTTTAGTGGAGGGCCAACAGGACGATCCCAAGCTATGGTATGGTGATACCGTGGTCCAAGAAGGCATGGTGTATGAGATAGATGCTGTAGAAGACGAAATAACAGCATTGTCAAAAGTATCGATAGTCGACCCTGATATGAATGCGTCTCGTATTGTGTTGTTATCAGTATCTTTATTTAGAGGAAATGGTAACCTCTCCTGCAATACATTCGGTGCCAGAATTCTTTCCCAGAATTCAAGCGTGATTGTTACTGAAAGTCTTATTGGCGAGGCAAATAGGCTATTGCAGACACTTACGTTTATCGGAAAGAAAAATTTTCATGGTATGGAAGATGTGAAAATATCAGTTGATGGCGTGTCGACGGATATTAGGGTATTGGTTAAAGGGGTAAATGATCCTCCACAGGTGCTTTTAAACAATGACACAGCTATATTTAAAGAGGATCAATTATCTGAAATCTATGGAGTTCGCGTTGAAGATGCTGATCATAGTCTGCTGACTATTCGATTGACTGCAACGAAGGGTAATATTTCGTTTCCGAGTACGGAGGGGCTTTCTGGCGACAGGTCCTCCGGACCGCGTATTGTTCAGCGTGGAACCGTAGATTATATAAATAAAGCACTTTTAAATCTGCAGTATTTGGGGCCAAAAAACTATTTTGGAACAGACAGTTTAACTATTGACATCGACGATGGCGTTGCAAATCACGTCGCAACATTGCATATCGAAATAGAAGCCGTAAACGACGCGCCATCTGTCCACTCGCCTACTTCTATTCTGAAAACGGAAGAAAATGTCGAGATCGCTGTATACCAGGTTTTTGGTATTGTCTTCTCAGATGTTGATGCTGCAATCGGCGAATCTTATAGCGTTAACTTGACAACTTCTAATGGTTCTCTAACATTTGGCCGACACATAGAAAATCTTAAATTCATAAAAGGAGATGGATATTCTGATAATAGTATCATTGCTGCTGGTTTACTTTTTGACGTTAACATGGCATTTAAACCGTTAACGTACAGGTCTTCGAAGCAATTTTCAGGCATCGATATGGTGTACATTACAATTACTGATAAACACGGTGCTGCCTCATCAGTAGAGGTACCAATTGAAGTAATCAGTCTGAACTCACCCCCCTCTGTTACGATGAGCTCGAAGTTATTTTCCATGCCCGAAGGGGGCCGTGTGACTTTAGATGGGATCTACGTAGATGACCCGGATGTTCGAGCATCTGAGGATGGATTTATTGAGGCATCAATTACTGCAAGTCATAGCGCTGATCTTGAAGTACAGCAAGTTCAGCTATCAACTGTGTATGCAAAACGAATATATATGATAGATGCAGCTAACGCGACCGCGGCTACATTTAAAGTAGGGCATTCCGGCAACAGTAGTAGCATAAATCAAGTTGAAATTAGCATTAAAGCTGTGGGAAAAACTGTACAAGAAATGAACTTACAAAATTTTCCTGGGCGCAGTCTAGGAGAATCGCTGGAGTCTAAATTAAAAACGATCTTTCCTGTTTCAACAGAATTGGAAATTTCAGGTGTAAATGACCGGCAATGGCTCGTAACATTTTTAAATGCACCGTGGAATTTGCCTTCTCTGGATGTAATAAGTGGGAATGTTTCCCTGAAAACTATTGTTGAATCAAATAGAATTTATGGTGATTTTACCTTGACTTATCAAGGCAAAACAACACTACCTATACAACACAACGCATCGGCCTTGTCCGTAAAGAGCCGCCTAGAACTGTTAGATACTGTGCAGGCTGTCAGTGTACATAGATACGGGCCTGATCTAAATGACGGATATAGGTGGCTAGTTACCTTCTTCGCCCCATCACGGCGAGATCTACGACTAATGAACGTTAATTCTGGAGGTTTGAAAACAACCTGTGTCCGAAAAACTACACTGGGAAAGCAATGCGTTTTTCCATTTGTGTACGAGGGCAAGCACTATTACGATTGCATACCTATTGATTCGCCCAAGAGATATTCGTCTTGGTGTCCAACCTCCGTTGATACTAAGGATGGTCTAACTTTTAAAAGCAAAGTGCATGAATGGGGACATTGTTCATTTCTAGACTGCGACATGGCAAAAGCGCATGTTACACAGGTGCGGGAGGGTGTTGGTCGACCAGAAGTACATAGAATTGATACGTTTGCGACGCATATCGATCAAATACAGACGGTCACAATTAATGCTTCGTGTTCAAACTGCACAATGGAGGGCGATTTTAAATTAAAACTAGATTTAAATGCACTTGATATTCTTGGTGGGGATGAAAACAGCGATGGATTTTGGGATGGAGACCTGTCAATAGTAAATGGAGAAAATAAAGTTTTGAACGGAAACTTCGCAGAATCTTTGATGAACGAAGCTGGCGGTTACCAACCAAAGTTTTGGAAACGCTCCAGTCAATGGGTAGAATCAGATAAGACTGACAAAGAAGGCAAAAGCCATGTTTTGAAGATTCAACAATTTGTCTTGACCGATCGAAGCCCAACTAGCCCTCAAGACGGTGGCGGTTTTGATCCAATTCAAGTCTACCAGCAGATAAGTACGATAGAAGGTCGCACGTATTCAATATCATATGACGTTTTTGTAGATCAAAGCGCTAATATTGATAAAGAATTATACCATGGGCAGGTGCTAGTCCAAGATGGGGTTTATCAAAAAGGACATTCTGGCTTTGAAACACTGTACCCGGCACAACGAATGAAATGGCACACTGTTAGCACCATGTTTATTGCACGGAGTTCGACTACAACCATCGTGTTGAGCGCAGAATCGTCTGGTTTAGCAGTAGCAGCATACTTTGCAAACGTAAGGGTTTTCGAATCAACAAATATTCCAACTGGCTACTGTTTTGCCGATCCGCCACGTCCAAATACCCTTGATGGTTGTCCATCGGTGTCTACGACAGAACCAATCAACATTGTTGCTCTGGACATGCGCGTAAAGGAGCGCCCACCCTCGTTATTGCCTGGAAGGGGATTGGGAGAGTCAATGCAAGCAAAACTTGAAAAGTTAGAAAACTTCGGTGATATACGTGTTCAAGTTAATCGTCTTTCAACGAATAATGACAAGGTGGTAATATACAGAATCACATTCAAAAATGCACCTTACAATTTACCTCAATTGCGAGTAGCTGAAAATAATGTACTCACAGTACCGACAGCTTCGCAGCAAGTTGAAATCCAAGAAATTACAGCAACAACAGGAAGGTTCTCAATATCAATTTATGGGCGTACTACTGCGCGATTATTGCCAGGTGATACAGAGTTTGAGACGCAGTTGAAACAGATTCTGCCATATGAAGTATCCGTCTTATACAATAGTGGCTCAGGAACGTGGACGATAAAGTTCCCACGTCTTGCCGGAAATGTTCCGGAGCTGATAGCCAAATCATTAGAAAATTCAAATTCTGATGTAGCTGTAATAACGATCGCTGATGGGGCTTTGCCATCTATAACGATTCGCACTGTGCGAAGGTCTAACCGTATAGGTGGCGCTTTTACAATTAACGTTGCAGGGCAAACTTCACCACCAGTACCATACGATGCATCTTCATCAGCCGTTCGACTGGCCGTGCTTGGCTTATCTACAGTTGGGGATGATATCAGGGTTATTAGGTCACATATGTCAAAAGCTGGGGGATATACCTGGTTTGTTATATTTGCTGCAGAGCACCCTGATGGGCACCCCTTAGTCGTGGTAGACGGAAATATGCTTACTGGAATGGGCGTAGGGATTACAAGTAGACGTATACAAGTTGGTGGTAGCCATGGACGCATGTATCTGCCCAGAATCGATGGCCTGGCCTTAACTAAAATGGCTCACGACTCCTCATTAGATGGTATTGGAACGTATGGTGCGACATTATCCGTTAAAGGATCAATTGATGCTGTCAATAATGCACTAAGCCAATTGACATATGTGCCCGATTATCTTTGGTCTGGCCATGTCCGAGTTTATGTTTCTGTAAACGACCATGGCTTTAGCGGTTTCGGTGGCGCGAAGTCAACCACAAGTGTTTTAAGTATTGCTGTGTTACCGAAGAAGAGGCATCCTCGCGTAGTGGCACCGGAATCGTTTGGGAATACTAGTCTATCTCTGAAGACTAATGAAGATGTACCATTACAAATAAGTGAATTTAGGGTCTACGATGCAGACGCAGGAGCAGATGGTATAATTCAGGTGTCACTTTCAGCTACGCATGGCACATTTACAACCGCGGTCGGACAGACTGTCTTTAATGGGACTGCGACAGATATAAACAAAACTCTACAAACTTTAGTATATGTCCCAAAGCCACATACAAATGGTGTTGACTTCATACACTTACAATTAGAAGACGAAGAAAAACTAACGTCTTTTGAGACTTACGTTGTCCAAGTTGACGCTGTGAACGATAGCCCAGAAATAATTGTGGAAAGTAGTATAATTGATACCATGGAACATAGGCTCACGCATGTCGATGGAGTCTCTGTACGCGATAATGATATGCATGACTACGAATATCAAAATACGTTATTGAACTTCTCTCTCATCGTCAACCATGGCGTTTTGGGTTTGAGAAGTATGGAAGGTCTTGGAGGTATTATATTTTTGGAAAATATCCACACCAACGACTATTTTAAGAAAGAATCATTACACTTTTTGGCTAGTCTACGCGATGTGAATATTGCCCTCCAAGATTTAATATATATTGGTAACAAAAATTTCTATGGCACAGATACACTTAAAATTGTCGTAGATGATTTGGGAAATTTTGGATACGGTGGAAGAAAGACTGATGAAAGCGAGATAACTTTAAATGTAAAGAATGTGAATGATCATCCTCAAATTTCGATACCGGAATACGTTCTCGAAATGAGCGAAGATACTGAAATGGTTTTAAGGGACATTTTTGTTACAGATACAGATTTAAGATATAGTGACGACAACGACGTTTTGAGAATGGAGATATCGGTAGATATGGGAGTGTACTCCCTAACACGAATCGAAGGACTAGATTTCACAGTTGGAACTGGCACACAAGATGAAAAAATGACTTTCGCAGGAAATGTTGATAGCATTAATAGGGCGATTGCAGAAAGCGTTTTTAAGCCATCATTGAACTACAATAGTCTTCACGCTGGTAGAGCAAAGGTTACCTTCTCTGTTCGCGATTCGGCCAATGTTACACGTTCTGATTTTTTAGCTATACGTGTCAATCCTGTCAATGATGCACCGGTAATTATGTTACCGGGACAGCACTTACACCCCGTAAACACCGTAGATGACGATTTATCAAACGTTCTTATTTCGGTGGATACAATAATATCTTCAGAAGACGCAGTTGTCCTTATACCCGCAGTATCCGTTCGTGATGTAGACGCGCACGAAGATTTATTCAACCATGGTTTTGTAACAATTACTGTCGAAGCTGTAAATGGTACTGTGTGGTTAACCCGGCATGTGAGCGGCATACACCGATACCTAGTTGGAAATGGTGTGAACGATACTATTGTGAGCTTTATAAGCTCTGTAGAAGCTGCCAATGAAGCCCTACGTGAACTAGCGTTCCAAGGATTCCCAAATTTTAATGGACATTGCGGTGTTTGGGTATCGATAAATGACACCAGTAATAGTGGCATCAACATTAATAATGTAGACTCGAGAGATAACGGCCGCTACAAAAATAGTCCTGGCTTATCGAAGTATGATAGGCAGTATGTACCAATTTTATTGGCTCCAATTAACGACGAACCAACGATAAATTTGCCGTCATCGAACACATTGCAAGTAATGGAAGACCACGAATTAGTGCTTCTAGATTTGTCTATAGACGATGTCGATAATAACATAACTGAGAAGGCGGTATTAACCTTGACAGCGGAACATGGGAGCGTAACCCTAACAAGGATGGTTGATCTGGTATTTGAAGAAGGTGATGGGACCTTGGATGGCTACATAAAAGTTCGGGGCACGTTGGAAAATTTGAATAGGGCGTTGGCCGAGGCTACATATCAGCCTGATCCACACTGGAATACTCATTATAAGGAGATGGACTCGGTTGAGATAGAATTATATGACTTGGATATCAGTGGATTGCACGGTAGTGGTCCTCATTACAAGGTTACTAAAACAATGTACATCGAAGTCCTGCCTGAAAATGACAAACCTTTAATTCATGTTCCTGGAGATCACCGCACGTATGATTATGATGGACAATTTGCAGTTGATAAAATTGATACCATACATTGCGATGAAGACGAGCGCGTATTTATAGATCAAATTAAGGTGGATGATATTGATGCCAGCGAGCAACCAGGTGCGTTAATGGAGATCGAATTGTGGTCATCTAACGGGACATTTACTCTACAGAGTATAGTTGGCTTAACAGTGATTCGTGGCATTCATGACGAAAGTCACCATTTCCAGGCTAAAGGCACACTTTATGACATAAATAGAGCTCTTAGTGAACTTTATTATACCGGTAACAAAAACTTTAATGGAAAGGATTTGTTGCGTGTCCAAATAAACGATTTAGGCAATACAGGAAACGGAACGTACTTGCATGACTTAAGAGAAATACCATTGATGTTACATCCAGTGAACGACTATCCCATTTGGCACACTCCAAGTGGCACAATTGGGGTAAGTGAGGACTCGTCAGTGGTCATTCCGGACGTGAAGATTGTCGATGTCGACGATAACGATATGAATTTAGCAATCTTTAATACACCAGTTGTAATGCTAAAGACCGTTGTTCTAAAGGCACAGCATGGTGTTATTTCCCTTACCCGCATTGTTGACATAACATTCGAAATTGGAGATGGAGTGCAAGACAAGCACATTCGATTTACAGGCACTACTGTTGATGTTAATCGAGCTCTAGAAGAGCTGGTTTATTACCCAGACCCAGATTTTACCACTGGTGTCCTGAGGCAAAAGTACGATGCAATTAAAACATATGTTGACGACAATGGATTGATACTACAAGGGGGCAACAGAACCGCCTCTTCCGAAATACCCATTCAGTATGTAACAGGAGTTAATGATCCCCCTGTAGTCACCGTTCCGGGCGCAACAGTTGTAAAAATGCCTTGTGAAGACGAACCTGCGACCAAACGTCATGCTCCAATCCAGCGCCAATGCGACCGCATTGTAGCTGTTGCCATGATACCTATTCCTGAAGACACAGCATTCCCAATATTGGGAATCCGTGTAGATGATCTGGATGCCGAGAATACGTTTGGGAGTGTGATCGAAGTAACTGTAACTTGCCATCATTGTAGAATTTCTTTATCTTCCACAGTTGGTTTGCGATTTTTTAACGGGACAACAGGGATCGAAGACAAAAGCATGGTGCGGGTCCGGGGGGATCTAGAAAACATTAACAATGCGCTAAATGGCCTCACGTATCAGGGCGTTCCAGATTACTACGGCCGAGATAATTTGACCATTGTCGCAAATGACCTGGGAAATACGGGTCGAGGCGGACCATTGGAAGACTATCAAGTGATTCCATTGAATGTAACAGCCGTAAACGACGCCCCAGCATTAAAAACACCAGATAGACACTGTACATCTGGTTTTAAATCGTCATGCAATTTGGTCGCTAACTTTACTGGGTATTTTGTCAACGAAGATGAAACACTTGAAATTCCTGTGCGGGTTTTGGATGTTGATGCTGCAAATAGTGAGGTAGAAATAACGATCACATCTGCCAGCGGCACCCTTTCAATTTCTTCATCCTCATTTACAGAACGTTTAACATTTATTGGGCTCACCGTTGTCGAAGGCTTACAAAAAAATGATTCCGTAGATGCGCGTCAAATGCGATTTTCGGGCAAGCTATTTGATATTAACGAGGCTCTTGCTGGGCTTCGGTACACCGGGCTTCAGGATTATCACAGTAGTGAGAATGACTCAGATAATGTTACAATTGTAGTAAATGATCGTGGCGGTATTGGAAATGGAGGCATACAATTTTCTAAGCACATTCTTGAAATTTATATTCGTGAGGTCAATGATGCCCCTGTTATTACAGTACCCACCGGAAAACTGTACGTAGACGAGGATAAGACGTTGATGATAGAAGAGGTATCCATATTTGATGTTGACGCAGACGCTGGGTTCGACATTCTTGAAGTTACAGTATTTGCGCTTCACGGTAAAGTGAGTGTAAGTGCATACTTTGATGGCGATTTTGCATCGAATGAGTCAAAGCCTTTGAACCCACAATTAAGAGAGCCTGGAGATGATTTGCGCGAACTGTATTTCTCGCGTGGAGACGGTGTCGATGATGAACGAATGACCTTCAAAGGCACCTTGAAGGCTATTAATGCTGCATTGAACCACCTCTCGTATGTTGGAGAAGCAGATTTTAACGGCGATGACACAATTACCATTCAGGCAAACGACATGGGTCAATACAAAAGTTTTGCACCATCACAGCCTGGGTCAGCCGCGTTGGATATTTCAATCAAGGTAATTGCAGTTAACGATAAGCCGGTAATTACTGTGCCTATGCAAGATTCACATAACAAAATGTACCGCATTTATGAAGACAGCGAATTCAGAATCAGCGGAGTAAGGTACTATGCAAAACCCCACGTCCCATCTAGATCTGTCTACCAAAGTGGTTATGAGCTATTTAGAAGTGAAGGAAGAAGGCCAGATGCAGATTGGCCAAATTGGCGTGGGCGTTTAGTAGCTGATATGTGGCCGGGGCGCCCAGCATCGTCTCCTAGGTATTTTCAAGTGTATAACAAAGCTCTGTATTTTTCAGCCGATGATGGTGTTCACGGGCGCGAGTTATGGCGCACGTCTCATGACATTCTACAGCAAGACCAGTACGCAACCGAGTTGGTTAAAGATATTTTCCCAGGGGCGCGCGGATCAAACCCAACATGGCTAGTCACTATGGGAAACTACCTGTATTTTGCTTCGAATGGTGTCGATACAACATGGATGAATTTTGATGACGCTTGTGGTGGATTTAGACATAGTAGCATCAATTCATCAATTGCATATGCTATCTCAGAGTCTAACATATGGCGACCCGATTATGTCTATGATTGTCCCGCTGGATATCACTGGGCTGATACGGAAGAGGGGCTCTCTATGGTGAAAACGCATGATGCACATCGTGTTGGAATAACAGAAAAAATGGATGGAGCTCCATCGTACTTTGGTCAATGTGGCTGGGATGGCTACAATTTTCAGAATAAGCGCCGGAGACTTTTTCGCTTCTCCGATTCGCATGTTACTGGCTCATATAAGAGTGCTGGGACCGCGGAAGACGATGAATTAATCGTTACAAATTTTCAAACGTCGGAGTTTGCAGGTATTGTATGCATTAAAGGATCAGACACCGAAGAGCACGATAACAGTCGCTGCAGGCTACAAGAGTACAAAGAAACATCGAGAATGCCTGGGCTACCAGTCAATAAATGTTACATTCGAGCTGGAAATGAGCTATGGATTTCCGATAGCACGCAGAATGGGACTTATAGAGTGGCAGATATACGCGGTGGTGTCGCAAGTTCAAATCCTGAATATTTGACACCTCATGAACCGAGTGGGAAAATGTTCTTCGCAGCAACTGCCGAACCTGATGGTCGAGAATTATGGGTAACTGATGGAACACAAAAAGGAACTAAGCTGGTTGAGGACATTTTTGTGGGAGAGATGGGGAGTAATCCAAAGTTTCTGACACTAAAAAATAGTACGTCGTTGAGCCACACGATTTTTTTTCAAGCGAGGGATCGTCAACGTGGCGAGGAACTGTGGATAAGCGACGGAGTTACAGAGACACGTGGAAATGACAACCTTGACGAATTTCCAGGAAGTGGAAAAGGTACACAACTTGTCAAAGACATTTGCCCAGGTAGTGGTGGATCCAAACCACATCACCTGGTTATGTACGATTCTAAATTACTGTTTTACGCAGATGATTGTGTACATGGTGACGAGCTTTGGGTAAGCGATGGAACATATTCAGGCACAACTATTGTGCGAGATATAAACCCTGGCTCAGATGGCTCAAGAGGTTCTCAGCTAATTGTCTACTTTGATAATGTATATTTCACAGCCAACGATGGGACGTGGGGGTATGAATTATACAAAACTGATGGTACATTATCTGGGACAGTACTGCTAAAGGATTTGTGTACAGGTACATGCAGCGGGTCGCCAAACTTTTTTACTAAGTTTACACCACCCATAGTCAATGGTATAGAGGAGTTATACTTCACTGCAAACATGGGTGTCGATGGCGCTCAACTCTGGATAACAGACGGCACGACTGAAAATACACGACGCGCATTTCAGCATGTTTCAGCCGATATTGATATCGATGAACATTCTCATCATTTGGACTTCCCCCCATCGTTAGCAGTTTATCACGGGTCACTGTATTGGAGTGGTAACGAGGGGCGTGCTGATATCGAACTGCCACGTGGTGGCTTTGCTACTGATAATGAGAATGACCAGGGTGTTCTTGGTCTGGAGAATGCTGTTGTGATAGAAGATGTTGATGTTGGTTCTGATATGTTTAATGTGAAACTTTCGTGCAAGAAGGGTTATCTAACTTTGTCGCAAACTACCGGCCTAAACTTCGTTCTTGGTGATGGCGTCATGGATCGGGAAATGGAATTTCTCACTAACGTGACCAATGTGAATGAAGCATTTCGGTGGCTGCAGTACCAAACGTTGCCGAATGAAAATGGAGAAGATGAAATTTTGATCGTGGTAAATGACACAGCTCACAATGGGGCTTATGATACTTGGGAAGAAAGCAAGAACGTCATACACGTTTGGATAGAGGAGAAAAACGACGCGCCAACCATTGTCCGTGCTCCAAACAACCCAGAAAAATATTTTGCCCCAGGTTCAAATACAGGCACAGGGCAGCCCAAAACGAATACAGCTACATTGGGCATTTTAAGTGTTTTGGACGGTTTTATAGTTTCTGACATTGATATGGATAAGCTATCGCACATATGGATTACATTAGAAGCAGAATATGGTACTCTAACGCTGAACTCTTTGCGTGGACTGAACTTCGGTGGATCCCGTGGTCATGGCACAGGGATCGATAATCCGAGTATGTCATTTTCGGGAACTTTGGAAGACATCAATGACGCTTTATATCGACTCAGATATATGTGTAAGTCTGGCGATAATTGCGCGGGAACAAAAGAAGTAGCCGGAAAAGATGTAATAACAATTACCGTTAGGGACATAGATTTGAGTGGTAAATACGACCAATTAAGTGTCCGCGAGACTTTCCGCATTGAGGTAATAACACCGGATGTACTATCACGAGAGTAAAGGCTGGATAATTCAGAGATACATATTCCACATAAAAAACACTAGAGGTGGAGGAGATATTTAAAGTGGTGAGAAGTTAAAATCACAATATATTAATATATACTTTTTTGTTTTTTTTAGCGTGAGATCAGTTCAGTAACTTCGTGACTTGTACCCGTAGTATAATAACGTAAAGATAATATACCTTAATATATCATATGATATCATATTAGCCTTGTTGAATCAATTATTCGTTCGAACTGATAAAGTTCCTAAGGCACGTTCGTTATGCAGTCTATAGTGCGGCGACAAACGCCTCTGCGCATTTTGTGGACGAAGCAGGATTTTGACCTGTGACGAGTTTCCCGTCAACGACTACGTTCACCCCCCAATCAGCACCTGCTTGAAAGTCGGCTCCAAGTTTGCGAAACTCACTTTCAATTAAAGCTGGAACTTTGTCGGTCAACCCTACAGCACGTTCCTCCGAATCTGTAAAACCAGTCACCTTCTTTCCAGCTACCAAAGGCGTTCCATCGGTTTTTTTACAGCCGAGCAGTCCTATTGGCCCGTGACAGTCAGCACCAACCACCTTCCCGGCAGCAAATACCTTATCAACAGCACTATATAAATCTTGATTTCCGTAAAAGTCTGTGCAGGTGCCATGCCCACCAGCGAGGTATATCCCGTCATAGGAAAGTATGTCCACATTGGCGAGGGCCTTCGTGTTCTTCACAATAGCCTGCGCATCGGCATCATCCATAAAACGCTTGCAATCGGCCGTAAAGAAGTCACCTTGCATAGAACCTTGATCCCACGGAATCGCACCACCACTTATAGAGGCTACGTCTACGTTCAGACCTTTATCCTTGCAAACATAGTACGGTGCTGCCACCTCTTCGAGCCAAGCCCCCGTGTCGTGATCTCCCATTTTGGAAGCGCTTGTGGATATGATAAGTACCGATGGCATGGTTGGAAATGAAAAAAAAAAGAAAACGAAAAGCGAAAGAAGAAATTTGCAACAGTCGTGGGTAGTTTAAGTTAACACAGCCGTGCAAACGCCTCTGAGGCTGCCAAAAGATCCAAACACCACCGACGACCAACATCTGCTGCTGCTGTAGTAATAATAATAAAGGAGCGAGGGTGAGATTGATGATATAGTAGATTAAGATATAATAATAATAATAAGGATTACTAACATTAGTATATATGTAGGGATACTACACTCTACCTCAGTCCATCCTCCCTCCTCCTCCTCTCATCTCATACTTTTTTTTTATTATTTATTATTGGTATTGGCCATATATTATATTTAAATTGTTTTCATTTTTCTATTATTATTTATAGTGTAAAATCTTTACTAAAATGTGTATTATCGGTTCAACAGGTATTAGTATGATAGGTTTTGGTACATCTTCTTTTGTATGTAGTAGATACTAGATACTACTACTAGGGAATTAAAAAAAAAAAGGTATTTACATAGCTAATAATAGTATAAGTAATGGTATAAAGATGCGAATGTTGTCCCCGCACTGCACTGTTCGCTTCACATGTATGGTACGCCGTGAACTCGCCAACCCCTGCCTACCTTGCTCCAACCTATAGCAGGCGGGTCGTCCGCCTTATGGGAAATAATATGCGCCTCCGGGAACAAAAGAACCATGTGTTGGTATAGTCTGGACAATGCTTCCTTGTCACTTCCCTTAGCATTGACGACGTATAAAACTTCGCTTGCAAGGTCACAGTCCAGCGCATCTTCAATGAGGTAGGCAACTGCCATGCCTGAATATCTAGAGTCGCCAAACTCAACATCAATATCGCTGTAATCCCTTAAGCTGCGACCAGCTTCAGTCCACAATTCCATACAAAAGTCTGCTAAATCCTGTCTCAATTGATGGAAGTGCATCAAAGTTGCGCCTCCTCTGTCGTCCCACCAGTTTAGATCAATTTTTGCCAATGCCTTTCCATTTCGGGTGAGACTGAGCGAAAGACTCCGCTCGTTATTTTCGCCAGGCTCTGCTCCATGCAAAGAGGCAGAAATACTCTCAATATCAGCAATGTTGACAGAGTGCTTGTCAAACGTATCAGTTTCCGTATTGTAAGTGCCCCAAGCGAGCTTTACTGTATCTGTGGTCTCCTTACGATTTTCTACCTTGATCTTTTTAGCAGTTTGGTGTTCGGCAATACCTTTTGTCCCCTTCCGCTTCTTTGCATTTTCTGCTGTCTTTAAGACTGGCGCTGCGTCTAAAGTAGGAAGCTGAAAAATTGCGCTGTGGTGCAAGCTTTCCTTTGGAAATGAAAATATCTTTAAGCACTCTCTGATCTCGGCGTTTGCTTTCCAAGAGGAGCGTATATCTTCTTCTTCCAGATAACGTCGTCCCAGAGTCAACGTAAACTCTTTCCCTGCTTTGATTTCCTTGATACTGGCAACGCCATCGCATATCCCCAGAGATAAAAAACTCCCAAAATCATTGCTTCCCGTCGCACCAACCAGTACCATTTTAGCTTTGTTGGTTCTGAAATAAATATCTTGGGCATGGTCTTTGTGGTAAAGCATATCGTCGAGTAACCAACCCTTTCCTTTTGTAACTTTGAAGATTAGTTCTACGTCATCCTCTTGGCAAGAACCTTTTTTGGTGCCTTCCTGCTTCACACATTGTTCTCCTTTGACGGAAAACAGCATTTTACTTTCCGAAAAACGGGCTTTCAGGGGCACTTTTACATTCTTAGCAGCCGGTGAGTCAACGCCAACCCACGACCCTTCCCACTCGAACGCACCTTTTGTACACTTTGCACTTCCCCTCCAAATAAACAAAGTATCACGCCACGACATCCCAATGATTTAGCCTCGCTGAAAGAATACGGTAGTGTGCGGGCCAAAGTTCCTGTCCTTGTAAAATATAGTGGCTGTGTATCGTGGTGTATAAAAGGAGATGCCACAGCGTTTACGGTTGTGGAGCGTCGTGGGTTGCAATCCAGAAAGAAGAAGAAAAAAGAGAGAAGAAGTCATTTTTTTTACATAATACCAGTGGATAGATGGAATGATTTCGGAAGAAAGAATCTCGATGTTGTAATTGCACTAGTGTTCTCACATATATGGAGATATTATACTAAAATCACTTTTCCCTATGATATACTTTCCCACGGGTAGAATCATATTTTAAGAAATACAATTACATTAAAATTAATTTAAAAATACTCACAAACTGTTTTGGGGATAAAAAGGAATATGTCGGACAAAAAAACAGCAGTAGTAAGTAGTAGGAACAAAATGAGATAGGCCAAACATGGTAGTAGTAGTGTACGAAGAAGGGAGAAGAAAAGAAGAGAGAGAGAGAACATCTCGTCGAACAATAACCCAACAGAGTGGAGACGCACACGTCATCGGTGGTACCAATCTTGTCTCGCACCAAAGTGGGTCATAAACCGAAAACTTATCGGAAAATTCATGTCTCGTACCAGGTCGATGAACGTGGCCAAAAATGGCGGAAAGGCGTTGAGTTGGGAAGGGTTGAATAATATGTTGAAAAAAAGCAAAAGAGACTATGTAAACGGAAAGACCAACCCAATCGCCAGGATGCGACTTTTCAACCACGACGAAGCTGATGTGCGTGTTGTTTTGTACCGCGACAATCATGCATGGTGTCCATATTGCCAAAAAGTCTGGATGTATTTGGAAGAAAAACAAATTCCGTTCAAGGTGGAAAAAGTTAGCATGTTTTGCTACGGTGAAAAAGAGTCATGGTACTTACGCAAAGTACCCCGTGGAATGTTACCGGCTGTGGAACTAGACGGCAAAGTTATCAGTACGTAAGGAAGAAACAGCACCCCTTAAATTATTCGAACCAAACTAACTCAACATACCTCATATAGCCGAATCAGACGTAATTCTACAAAAACTAGAAGATACATTCGGAGTGCTCCACAAAAGCATGAAGGATCGCAATGTTGTGCAGTTGAGGAACTTGGAAAGGCATCTGTTTAGCGCATGGTGTCAGTGGTTGTGTTACCCGTTGAGGAGTCAACGGGAAGAGCGTAGAAATAAAGAAGAATTTGTAAAAGTTGCTAGCATTGTCGACCAGGTATTAGGGGAAGAAACAGGCAGTCCATTTTTTCTGGACAAATTTTCAATAGTAGATTGTGTATTTATACCATACGTGGAGCGTATGAATGCAAGTTTATTTTACTACAAGGGTTTTAATTTGCGCGACTCAAAACTATTTCCGAATTTGTGTAGGTGGTTTTCCGGAATAGAAGAAAGGCCAACATATCGAGGGACTCAGTCCGACTTTCACACGCATGCACACGATCTACCCCCTCAAATGGGTGGATGTTATGAAAGTAAGACAAACGAGCAGCAACTTGCAAGAAAGAAAGTCGATGAAGGACCATGGTTTGACTTACATGATACACTTTTTGATGAAAGCGAGCTCGATGACGACGCTAAGAATATCGCGTTGGAACGTATGTTGCTTTTTAAATCAAACATTATCAATGCGAATCCGATGAAATCAGACTTTGACGCCCCATTGCGCCAAGCATTGACATTTATGATGACAGGAGACAAATGTGAGTCGACAGCTCATGCATTAGGCGACGATCAGATAGCGCAATCTCTTCGATATTTGAGGGATAGGATTAATGTTCCTAGGGACATGCCCATTTACAGCGGTAGATATATGCGAGAGGCTCTAGAAGAAGTTGCTAGCATGTACTCAAGCAAACAGGGCTTCCCCGAGATTCCTATAGATCACAGACGAGATCAAAACCCCGTTAAGTTTCACGGGAAAAAAATAAGACCGTACTATCAATGATTATGGAACTACATGTGTTGCTATAAGCCACTATACATAACTTTAAAACCTGAAGATACAAATTTCTCTGCACCAACATCAATATTCTTTTTCAAATCAGTAAAAAGAGAAAACAACACACACACAGAAATATCAGTTCTTTGCTTCAAGATCAGCTGTCCTTTGCTCCAAGTCCTCTATTTCCACCTTCAAGTCCCTGGCACTCATTCCTAGTTTGCTTATTGTACGTTGCATAGCGCGCAACGTCAGGTTGACAAGGTCTTCTTTATCGGGCTTTATAGGAGCTATCGAATATCGAGGTGCGCCATCTTTACTTTCGCCATCTTGCCCCTCTGGAATGACGCTTTTCCCATCTTCTTCTTCGTTGCTATCAAATATATCNGCAGGNGTACTTATGTTTAAGTCCAAGTAAAATTCACCGTATATTTTTGGGTTGTATGTACAGCAAATGACAACATAGTTACCNGGTGTCAACACAAGGCGTTCGCTAANTTGCCNTANATNACCGAAAACGGGAGTATTTTTACATTTTTGCTCCCAAAATTTATGAAGACGCAAGTGAGACCCACTTAATTCACAGACGGCAAAGCCAATCGCAGTAGCACTATAATCAGCTCTGCCCGTCAACCATCGTTTGTCCTTTTGGCACAGCTGTATGTGCACATCACTTTCGTTCGATATGGCAAAACCGTACATTGGGTTTGTTGGGAACGTTTCTTCATTACTATTGTTTGGGGCACCACCTTGGCCACTGAC
>LT658387.1:0-63711 GCA_900128575.1 Stramenopiles sp. TOSAG41-1
TTTGATAGGTCAGCCGTGAATCTTAGTAACCTTAAAATCATTTTAAATTATCGATAATAAATTCATATAATATATTATATTAAATAAGTAATAAATATTGGAACATATTTGAGAGATATTCTGTTTTTATTTAGCCAAATTTAAAAAGATATTTTTCATTTTTAATTACACTCCCCTCTGTAAATATCTAGGCATACATGTATATAAAC
Source organism: Stramenopiles sp. TOSAG41-1 (assembly GCA_900128575.1). Taxonomy (NCBI): domain Eukaryota; species Stramenopiles sp. TOSAG41-1. Next base: position 210 of record LT658387.1, read on the forward strand.
ATTTTACTTTTTTCAAAATTGTTTCACAATACCTCGTCTTCTTTCCTCCGCCCTCCATTCCTGCATGAAGAGTACGCCTAAATACAAACACGAATAAACGTAGGTAAATAGCAGCACATGCCCCCATGTAATTGCAGATGCAATGCTGCTAGTGCCGCCTATGCCAACGCTATACCCTATCATGTTTGCCGCCATCAGCAAAAGAATATTTCCAGCCCCGCCAAATGCTACAATGAAACGGTAGTAATTTTTTCGCTTCAATGCCTTCAAAACATTTATTTTACTAAACATAACTCCAATAATCATTTCCGGCAAAAATGTTAGACCTGTAATCCAACCCCATGCTAGCAACTGTAAATTCATATCATGCCATAAAGCAACAAACGTGAAAACAACAAAAACATTTACGTACTTGTATCTACTACCTCCGATTGGAATATAGATGTAGCGAACTAGCCAGCGATTGAATGAGCGATGCCATGATTTCCAAAATCCCTGCAACGTCCAATTATTCGACATGCACCGATTCATATTTTCAACCGGCTCAACGCCATCTAGCAGCGACCACATACGAAAAAACCTCCACAAAATTAAGAATTTCAGCCACATGGTTTTAAGAGTGATGTACACAAGAGCAGCAAGTTCGACCGGCTTCATTTTCGAGTATATACCAGATTTACATATTGCAATTACTGGATAGTAATGTGCAAAGACTTCCAACAACAGAAAAGAAAAACCTAAACGCAAACCGTATATTAGTAAACCATAAGCAGATATTGAGCGTTGCTGTTTGTGCACATATGAAATGAATGAGTTAAATGGCAATATTGGACCAGTCAGCATCAACGGAATGTAGAAGATTGAACTGATATATGCCATATAGCTGTAGTCAGACAATGGCCGGGACGTTTTCTCCCTCCAACCGTACGGGCCACCACCTGAGGCAATATCGTCGCGCTCCTCTTCTGTGTATTTCTCCAGCTGCTTCAAGTGCCAGCTGGAAGCTTTACCCGATGTGCCATTTAGCGCCCAGTAATAATCAATATTAAAAGAAAGCATTCGCAAGAATATGAAGCGCATGTACATTTGGGTAGGAATGTTCAAGACACCCAGGCGATCGTAGCCCGCCATACTTGAGCCCAGAAAATATGACAATTTCAGTTTTTCTCGATGAAATTCGTTGGTAAACATCAACGCAATGCCGAAGATCCATGTTGCAATAGGATTATAGCTTGAAGCGCCAAGAGTTTTGCCAATGACGAAGTTGATTGATGTGATCGCGAGCAAGACTATGGTGCCACCAACTCCCGATAACAGCCACACATAAAAAACTGACGAAACAGTGTACCAAAGCAAACGGCCCCGGGCATCGGTGTGCTGTCTTACGGTTCTGCTGATCAAAATAAATAAGGTCGAGGCTGCAATTAACGTTAAAAGATTTTCGCGAAATTCTCTCCACTGATCATCGGCAAGATCCATACTTCCGATCCAACTATCACGCAAATAGTGTGTGCACTTAGGACTCCCCTCACAAACACTACGGGCTATTGGGCTGAACATTCCCAGCGGTAACAAGAACATAAATGCAAGAGCAAAGTAGAAAATGATCATTTCTATCGACAGCCATCGAGATTCCGTCACCTCAATTTTTCCATATTTATCCTCCTTAGAATGTGTTTGGGGTAATTCTGCCTTGATAGCCTTCATAGTTTGCACGCCTGCTTTTCTCTTTTGTTTTGATGATTTGGACTTGGCTCTTTTCTTTTTGACTTTCTTTGACTTTGGGGTGGCGCAGTCAACCAGCGCCTTGCCCTTGGTGTTTCGTTTCGACAGTTTGTAAAAAAAAATGCCCTAATAATTTTCCCTAGCGTTTGCGGTAAGGAAAATTGTGCTTCAGCGTTATCATTTGTGTCGTACCGGAGCCAGCCGATGCCGTGTCCGCATTTGTTGCCGACATTCCGGACCACAATAATCAATTTAAATTCTTTTTGCTGTTGTTGTTGTTGTTGTTGTTGTTAAAAAAAAAAAGGGAGTGCATTATTAGCATGTGCTATTTGATATTTTTATTATTTTGATTTTTTAAAAAAATAATAAATACTCCTCTGTGTAAAATTATTATTGGTAGGCTGCTGAAAAATGTAGTCTAAATAGTAATGAAAAAAGTAGCCTAGTAAGAAAAAAACACACAAAAGCATATTATTAGGCATGCATATCAACCCGATAACCTTTCCTAAGCTGAGGAGTGATTCCTGAAGACGTGGAAAGCATTGCAGTGGAAGAATTTCTTCAACAAATACAAACAAGCCTTTTCATTGTTGCACTGCGGCGTGATATTATTTTACATACTGATTTAAGACTATGAGGAAGCCTTATCCACCAGTTATAGCACACTATCATCATCATCCATTCTAATTCTTCAGTCTCTCTCTTTCTTATTAGATTATTTATTTTTTTATTTTAGTTGTTTTGCGAAAATGTTATTATTATCACAACATCATCGTAATAATGTTTGAAGACTTTTGATAGGGAAATATTACATATTTGTACTCGTTACTGTATCAGGATGAGATGAACACGTGTGAGACTCGGGGCCAGACGATGCGGAGTGGAGCCCGACACTCCTTTGACTTTGCCTCATTGGGCGAAAAGGAACCAGAAGTTAAGATCAAGGTGGTAGTCTAATGTCAGATTTTGAGGAGGTGTATGACCACCCAGACAAACCAGGAGAGTACTTGACGAAGGCCGAGCTAGATGAGTACAATGCTAAGAAAGAACTTGGCGCAGGAATCGAAAAAATTGCAGAAGGTTTGGACCGCGTCACTCTAGCTTCGGATATGTTGCCAGAAATTACACATCCGGGATCGTGGGTATCGGTAGGAGACGAAAAATCTACGGATGTGCAATCCAAAGAAGAAAGTAACAACAAGCGCGCGAAGCGTTTGGTGTGGCTAGACGAGTTTGACCTTCACTTTTCTCACCCGGCGTGTGTGCGAATCGTCGAGAAAGATATCAAGCAGGCCGCCGCCCTGAAAGCCAAAGGAAACGAGTACTACAAGCAAAAATTTTTTGACACGGCTATAAAGTACTACAGTCGCGCGATAGCGTATTGTCCATTAACACCAGAGCACAGTTATAGCCGCGCTGTGTTCTATAGTAACAGGGCAGCTTGCTACATGTCAATGACAGAATACGAACGAGCAATCAAGGACTGTACTGCTGCGCTAGAATTCGAACCTAAATATGTAAAGACGTTGCTAAGGCGTTGTAAAGCGTATGAGGCAAGTGATCAACTTGAAGATGCTGTCGGTGACATCGACAAGGTTGTAGAAATTGATAGAGGAAATCGAAAGTTTTTGTTGGAACAGCACAGGTTGCAAAGCAAATTGAAAAAAAAGCAAGAGGATATGAAAAAAGAAATGATGGACAAATTGAAAGGTTTGGGAAATACAATTCTGGGCAAATTTGGTATGAGCTTAGACAATTTCAAATTCAACCAAAAAGAAGACGGTAGCTACAGCGTCAACTTTCAACAATAACGTTAAAAGAGTTTTCCCTAGAACAAGGAAGAATGGAAGAATTCCTCATTTCCACAATATCTAGAATCCTAACCCATGTGCCACTGATGTAAGAATGTCGCCACACACGTACAAAGCTTATAAATTTTAGTTACGTACAAAGCTTAAATCATTTCTAAAATATAGAGCGTGGAAAATCCTCTATCATATTTATAAGTTTAAAACTCATTTATGCAAAAAATGTTTTCTCAAAACATTACTTTTAAAGCCTATTCCGACCATATCAGAGAAAGAGATTCGAAGCCTCGTTGAAAGGTCCAGTGAGCGTACCCTTCGCAAAAATATCAAGGCATTAAAAAATTTGGTAATCTGTCCACTTCTAAATCTATTACATTTTGATTTTTTCCATAGCCATACGTTGCCATATCGTTAAATGCTCTCTCAATATTCTCTGGGCTGTACTCAGATCTTAAATATGGGCATTTATCCAACAAACTTTCAATAACAAGATCTTCGATAAACTTTTCAAAGTGGTTGGAAGTAGAATCTCTTTTCTCGACTATATCTAGCAATGCGCTGAATTCGTAAAAGCAACTTCGCAACATTATTTTATATTCCGATTCGTCTATAAAATCCGCATCCAGCACTTTTCTAAATTTCTGAAGTCGCTCCTTTAGCATTGGAAATTGGTCAAGTAATTTAACAGAGGCATTTTCCAACTCGTCCATTTTTAGAGCCTCAAATGCAATTTTGCTGCAGGTTTCCAAGTGCCATGTGAAGCGAAAGACAGCAGCTAAAGCATGGAGGTTGCCGGGCCGAAGTTTTTTTTGGTAGGTTGGTCTACCAGGAGTGTATTCAACGAATTTATACCTTTTTTCAAATGCGAATTGTACAGCAGCAAATTTCAAACGCTCATTCCCCCATGAAACTAATGATTTTGATCGCTTTACACTCTTGGACAAAATATCTGAGGCAAAATCATCACATTTATTCTTAATATAAGATTCCACTTCCATTTGATTGAAAGTGCTACCATTTGACCAAGAATGAATTACTGAGACGACGTATTTGATCACCTCCTCTGGTATTGAAACGAGAGTGCCATTTTCGCTATGTAAACTGGTCAGAGATTCACGTAGGTCTTCCTTACTACACGACGAAAACAAGTGCGCAATACACGCACGAACTTCATTGATGTTCGAATCCATGTATTTGGCCCCAATCCATGCTTCGACGTGATCAGCAAGAATTTTTTCATTTACATCTTCGATATCTTTTGGCAAACATTTTTGCTTCAAAAATGAGTACATATTAAATCGTCGATTTATACGAGCCAATACATCGTTCCTTGCTAATGCTCTTGTTATCGTCGGTATGTAACTCTGGCATTCTGTGAAGGTGACCGAGAGCAATGTTGCAAGACAGTAGCCCAAAACTGAATCCCCTAATTTTTCTAGCCGTTCATAGTTAATGTAGTCTTTTCCATTATCATCCCGGGGGCAAAATGATGATTGTGTATACGAAGGGTGAATATTTGCTTCATAGTTTAATGTTTTATTCTGCAATCGAAACGAAAACCCAAATTTCTCCTTCGAGACTTCCAATAATTTTAACCAACGGCCTTGAACACTAATTATTTCCTCCGAAAGCGAAACTTCTTTTACCCATTTTTTTATGATATTCAATGTCTGAAAGTCCTTCGTCTTAAGCGTCAAGTGGAATTGGACTATTTCGGCTGGAACTTCTACAAATTTGTTTTTAGACTTGGGAAAAATTTGCAATTTTAGAAACAGTTGTTTTTCGCGACTAAACTTGTATCCTTTCTTCAAGTAGTGCTCTCGATAACTCACAACATCTTTACCTTTCCGATAACATGTTTCACTCAGCATTTTGTAACCTCCACCAGGGATACACGTGCCTATCTGCTGGCTTAACGAACTGAAGTACACTATTGAATCATAGACCCCTGGATTTATCTTTACTTTGCCCGTAGTATCATCAAAAGCTTCGATTGCGGGGCATCTATTGGTACTAAACTTATCCAAAGCCAAAAGAAATTTGTTCGTGTCGGTCTTTACATTATAAATATCGGGTAATATGTATACCCATTCCGATTCATCCTTTTGACTAGTGATATTCAATGAATTTTTGCTAAAAAGGAAATCAGCTGCTGCAAGTAGTTTCATATCTAATGGTGGCAATTTATACGATGCACCGCCTTCTAATATCGTTACTTTTTGTTGAACTACTCTATTTGAAGATCTGACACGTTCTTCTTCTTCAAACCCAAATTCATCCGTAACAACAATTTTGCTAGAATCAAACTGGCACGGGTTTTTAATAGACAAAGAAGGCTTTGATGTAATGTAATGCCAATTCTGTAACTGGAAAGGTTTGCTTTCGCCAGCATAAGTTTTCGATACTTCCACTAAGTATAAATACATACTGAAATTTTCAATACTTGAAGAATTACTAATGGCTTTTGTGGTTTCAGTTGCTTTGATTTTACACCCATGTTGTTGCGAACGTAGTTGCAACTGAACTTTTGACTCGCTCTTAGCGTCCTTAATAGCTGTTTCAGGTGTCTTAATTGTATGCCCATGATGTTGCGAGCCTGGTTGGGCGGCAAACGTGGCAGCCACACAATCCGAAATTTGTTCTTGAGTGACATTTTCATTTGCAAGCCCCAGTAAGTAAGCAATAAATGATTTCCAGGACTGTATTACAATTTTGTTAATATTTCTTTGGGTTTTTAACAAATCGTCTATATCAAGACCGTTATCACTATCCTGACATCGTTGTTCAGGCCAGCTGGCAACAAAAATATTGTCTTCACTCATGTTTAGGTCTTGGACTAGCACATTTCGCGTTTTCAGAATTTCTTTTGTCAAACAGTTAATTACTCCACCATTACTCCCTTTAATGTCCAATGTAATAGAACCGGCATCAGGAAAAATAACAATCTTCTTCAAATTTACAAATTGCTGTAGGTATGTTTTTAAAATAACACGATTGCGTTCAAAAGTGCCACCTGCCACGCCAAGCCAACAATCAATGGCTTTCATTTCCTCGCTTCCAACTGCGTTATCACTATTTGCATCGTGTACAGAGGTTTGAAATTTGAACTTTTTCCCACGTGAAAAATAATACGCCAAAGCTGGCTTCAAGCCCCCTTCGCACATTCCTATCGTCTCCACATTATCCAAGCCTTTCCTGAAATTTCTCCAACAAAATATTGGATCTTCAACGCGTCCAGTGTTGAAAACATCTCTCACAATAATATTATACGAAGCTTTCGTTCCTGCTTTGGCAAGACTGTTTCCCCACCAAACGTATTTCCGCTCTTGATTTTTCTTCGCTTCGATCATTTTGTTTATTGCAGAATTTTTGTAAACTTTTATCTGGGCTCCAATAATTTCGTTATTTGGTGTAAGGGCAGGGATGAATAGACCTGGCTGCGTTGAATGTCCACCTTTTTTTTTCGACATTTTTACCAGACCAGGCATGTTAAGGGCAACATTATCATCAATATCAAAGTATTCGTTCTTTAGAGACAGCATATCTACCTGTTCTTGAAAGTCTTGCACATCCTTTACCCCTCGTTGCACTAAATCTTCAAAGTCTTTCTCCATTATGCGTGCACAATTTGTTGTACGAAGATAATGAATAAATTTCCTGTAGAACACATTTCTCCTAGAAAATTCCTCCATTATCGAATACGTTTTCTCTTTGTGTTGTTGATCCACAGCAACACAAGGTGAGTTCGTCTGGAACACCAGTTTGTTACCTGGTGGTTGGTTCAAAATGTTACCTGCTGGGTTGAGTAGATCCATTCCTGCCAATGCTCTCTTTTTTTTGAATTTTTTCATTTCCTGTTTTCCATCGGGTGTCCGCACTTCGTATAAAATATATGGATGACATCTTACCATTGCGCCTTTAATCCAATGAATCTTTTTGATATTTGTGCTATACTTGTAGCCCTTACGGCTTCTATGCCATCGTTGTATCTTTAAGGCCGCCCTTTTGATCTTTTGCCAACACACAAGCCAGTGGTGCAGAAACTTACCATCCTCTTGGCGTTCAGAAGCAGATTTTTTGTTGTATTGATAGTCTTCCATGTGCCTTTCGTTACAAACATACTTTCGAAAGTCGTTAAAGGTGTTAAACTCCCGTTGCAATCCAAAATGAAGCGGAGACTCGCGTTTATTCTGCCTTTCGTTACAAACATACTTTCGAAAGTCGTCCATGTTTTCAAACTTCGGTTGCAATCCAAAATGAAGCGAAAACGTGCCAAATTGCTCAAAGTAACTATGCATATCTGCTCGATCGCGTTTATTCCAGTACGTTTTTGAGCTACTTGTACATCGTATATATTCGTATGTTGGAAAATTGCCCGAATAGACATTTTGAACATCTTCATCATTTACCTTTGGGTCAAACTTTAAGCATGTTTTAATAATTTCCTCGTCTTCGAGGGCCAGATGAACCAGGCCTGTGGATGGCGTTCGTTTAGCATATTTCTGCTGAATGCTACTTAACATTTTACTGATTGATTTAACACTATCGTAGACGATCTCTCCAAGACGTACTTTTCCTTTCTCTGGAATCAGGTCTCCCTGACGATATTGCGTCTCGTGTCCACATGGTGTTTCTGCCTTGAGAGTACAGGAAACTTGATTTTTTGCAGGCTCAGAGACAACTTTTTCCCCTACTTCACTCCATGTTTTCACAACTGTGATATCTTCTGGATGTGAACGCTTCTCTCCAGTTTCGCTTCCCCAAGATCGTAAAACAGTACTTTTGCCCCAACTTCGTGTAGAAGAATTATTACCTTTTGTGCCCCAGTCACTTGCCGGGTGATTCAATTTATGATCTTCCATTGAAACGCTTGTTTTACTTTTGCTTGGACTCTTGGCCCAATCTTGTGTTGAAGCAAAAGGTTTCGAAACATTTGTCATATGTTTCAATCGGTTGTCTCCAATTGAAATCCTTGTTTTACTGTTGCTTGGACAGTGGACCTTCCCTTTAAAATCTGCTGACAAGTGGGTATTTGAAGTTGTAGCCTTATCAGAAATGCTAGAATCAGGTATTGAATCCAAAGCCATAAGAATTGACTCAAAATTCGTTATACGAGTCAAAAGGGTTGCATTTTCACGCTTTAAAGCTTCACACGAAGAATCTAGAAAGCTCCGCTTCGCTTCCAACTGTTCTTGAACTTTGATTTCCAAGTTGCCTAAACGTTTCTTTAAGTTTTCGTTTTCCTCCCTACGACGTGCAAAATCTTGCAACTTAGCTAGCAACGCCGTGTCCAAACCAAGTTCGTCTTTTGCAGAACTTGCAAATGCACCGCCTCTCTTCATCTTGTACGAATACCTGTATTCCTGGTTAATCTTTCGTTTCAGGCTCACGCGTGCATTCCCAGGTGGCTGTGCGGGCAGAATTCATTATGCAGCCACTAATAATAATAAAGTGATTAGCCTGACTAACCACATCACAGCATAAGCATAGCAGGAGAAAGAAGAAATAAGAAAAAGATTTGCAGAAGGTCAGAAGGAATCACAATGGTATTTCTCCTTTTAGTGTATTAATATCTAGCAATTGTGTTTTCATTGATTCGCACATCGCCAGAAATAGCATAGACACAGCATTGTGGTAAAGTGGATCATTTGAAGACTTCTACAAAAATGAAAAGGGATGATTTTTCCAAAAATCATCCCTTTTCAATCTAGCTACTGAATGTATGGCGAAATCGACGTGGTATTTTATATTTAGTAGATTATAATTATTAATAGGAACTTATTTGCCTATGTGTACCCTTACTAGTATACTAACATGGTAGGGGACTTTTTATGGCATACTGAACCAGGTAAAAATGATTAATTATACCTATAGAAAGTAAGTGTTATTTAATAAGAGTACACTACGGAAACAGGATTCTTCAAAATCTTAACTATCCATCATAATATGTCTTGGTGCAGAAGTGAGGATTGACCATGCGGGAGATTGTACTCGTTTAATTTTCTCACAGTTGCCAATCAATTGCGTCTACTGCTGATCAAAATACATTGTCGTGTCAGAGTTGTCCTTCACAACAGTTTTTTCATGGCACATTAGCTTTTTTGCAGGCTTCGGGTTAATTTTCCATAGCGAACCCTTCAATGGAAGCAGTTGATCCCCCTTGTATATTTTATTTTCCGTAAATTCAACAAAATTTGATGGGTAAGTATCGCAACCGTCACAGCCATAGCATTCAACCGTGTTGTAAGCCCATGGCTGGGATTTCAGCCTGGCATTTTGGCATGTCTGTGTTGTGCTTTCCCCAGTGCTTTTTACAGTGCCAATCACGACCCACGAGTCATCGCCGGTTCTTGTCATGTTGCAGAAAATACTGTCACCGGGTTTGATGTTATTGATGGCGGTACTGAATAAGGCACCGGCGTTTAGGGTAACGTACCATGATTTTAATGTCCACCCTGAAGTTAGGAAGCCTCCTGGGTATTGCAGGACAGGTTGAATGATGTCGAAAAATTTTGGCTCTGGGTCAACTTTCGGTATCCAATCAATATTTTGTAGTCCTGGGAAAAGGTATAGTACTTGCGGTCTTGCCTTTGGCACTTCTGGGACTGACATGTAGTTGGTGAACGCATCGAAAGTCGTGTCTACAGCTAAGTCTGTCGTGTTGACCTCAGTGTATTGTAACCAACCATCGTAGTTTGGCGGCAAAGGGGTGCCACCAACGCCATCGCCGAATACTTCCTCCTGGCCTCGTGCAACATGTGTTGGGTGGCCATATTCGCTAACACACTTTGGAATCAATATTGTGCTTTTTCCATCCTTGAGCGTCACAAGAGTTGAGCCGTCCTTCATTTCCCGAGCGTGGCTACCAGAGGGAACTTCGTGAACGCACTTGCTAAGTACGTATCCATAAGGTGTCGACGAATAGTCCTTTCTGTTTGGAGTGGGTTTCGAGTAAACTGTACAAACCACCACCGCCAAAAGCAGCAACACCAGCGTCTTCGATTCTGCTGCGAATACAGTCATTTATAATATATTGTTCTTGGCAAAAAAAAGTATTGCTTGAATTTGTCTCTAATCCAGCTGCACCTTTGTCCGTGCTAGGCAAGTGGGGAGGGGCAAGCACCTTCGTTTGGTTTTGAGAGAAGACCTGTTATAAAAAAATAATAATATAAAAAAAAAAAAAAAAAAAAAAAAAAAAAAAAAAAAAAAAAAAAATAAAAAAGAAGAAGAAGAAGAGCGAGAGAAGAAGAAGAAAAGGGATAGGAGGAGAGAAGGGAATCTAATAAATCTCCTCGTAGTACACCACCACCACCAATAAATTCAATATAATAACAATACAACATACGAAACCACTGTTGTATTGAAATATCTTAATCTGATTGATAGGCTAATTCATAAATAAATAACACACCATCGTTAAATAATTATTATTATCGCTATCCTATGCTAATATTATCGCCTCTCCCTACCTCGTATGCTGCTGCTGCATGCTGCCGTAGTAATAAATAATAATGGATATTAATAACATGGGCAGGTGGGATGGAATGGATGCTACCTTGCCCGTCGAGAAATTGTCGTTGGCAAATACATGTCCTCGGCTCGTAAATACCTCAGACGATTCGAATCCTTATGCCTTCGTATAAAGTTGCTCTTACCGTGGTCGTATTGCTGAGCAGCGTCCTTTTTGCTGTCTCAAAGAGTGATGATCCTGTAAAGGAATTTTTCAAAACAGCGAACTGGCTCGGCACCGAGTTTGCAGCTGAAAATGGCGTAGCCGTATTAAACAGCACGAGTTTTGAAACTGCAATATCCATTGATGGTTCGGGTTGGTTGGTTGAATTTTACGCGCCTTGGTGTGGCCACTGCCAGCGCCTGCGCCCATTATACGAATCAGTTGCTAAGGAAATTCAAAGCTTGGAAGATGTTAAAGTTGGTGTTGCAAAAGTCGACGCTACTGTTGAGAAAGCACTGGCGTCACGTTTTCCACTAAAAGGATACCCAACAATTTACTTTATCAAGGATGGTGCAGTTCGACTCTACCAAGGAAGTCGAAATCTACGCGATTTTGTTGATTTTGCTTCTAAAAGGTACAAAAAGGCAGACAAACTCAGTGCATTAGAGTCTCCTCTAGGTGCCGTTGGGAGAGCGAAAGGTCTAGTCATAATGTGCGGTGTGTACGTAGCCGAGCTGTATGACGATTTGGTTGACATCAACGGTTATAATTTTGAACCATGGCAAGCCATCGCTATAATTTGCTCTGTAGGCATGATTGCTACGTTTGCACTCGGTCTATTCATCGCTTGGCTGTTTAATTTGACAGACCCGAACGTACACCCCCACCTGGACTAAAACTTGCTCCATGTTAATGAATTATGGCAGGAAGGCGAGGGGTAACTTTTGCCTTAAAATTTTTTAGGGGCGTCCATTGTATGCGTAAAATCATAGAGTCATACAACATTTGCACACTTGTTTACCAAGAATACAACGAAAATGTTTATATACACAAAGAATGTATAACAATATCTAAAAAATGAAATAAAAAAAGTGCTTGTTCTTCAACATATCATATGATAGCATGTCAATTAAGTATCATATGATATGATAGTACATTAATATAAATATATGAGGGTATACGGACAATTTAGCTCAAGTATTACAGAGACCCAATCATACAATTAACAGCACTGCCCCATGACAACTACAAACTATTCTGTTGGCCACTTCTTGCCTTTTGATCAGCAAGGTGAGGGTTGAGTAATATTTCAGCGTGTTCTCAACATCAGATGGCATCCTCCTCTTCTATTGCTAAGCCAATATTGCTATGGAGAGCGTTCGTCAATTTTACGTCTTCTTCGCTGCTTGCTGTTGTGTCGCTGCTCTGTATACTGTTTGCGCTACTACTTCCTTTGATAGCGTCGCCCAAGGATTTAATGTCTCCGGATGAGTTGGAGTGAAAACAAGTTAAGTGAAAATTTCTTTCACCACCCCCACTGTCTTCAAAATGTTTAAGCATCGCCTCCCGGCCTTGCAGTCTTGCAAACGTTATTGCACATACCTTATTGCTTTTGAATTTTGGCCATGTATTGCCATTATAACGTTGATGAAAATCTATCATAGCCTTTGGTGTTTTGAAATTTATAAAAGCATAGCCCACGTTGCATTTGTTGTTAAAATCGATGGGTAGATAGAAAAAATCATATTCGCCCTCGAAGTGCTTATTGAATTCTAATATCATGGCATCCTTCGTGAACCTATTTGGTATGTTCCGAACCATCAGTGTAGTTCGCCTTTCCTCCCCTGAACTCAACTTTTCTATAGAAACCTTGTAAGCAGGATCAATCTTATTTTTTTTATTCATACCGTTACCCTCTGCTTTGTTATTGTTGTTGCTAGATTTGTTTGATCGAGATCCTTTCGCACTCTTCTTTGTATTATTTTTCTGGGCATTGGAGTTTTTTGTGTTCTTTCTCCTTGATCTTTTAGTTGGGCTCTTGGCAGTATGCACAGGGTACCTTAAGGGCACAGTGGGCATAAAACCGCTATACAAATTTTGTGGGTGACCCATATACAAATGTCCGGGGTGATTCATCTGCGTGTTCAGCCACATCTGGTACTGCCGGCGTTCATACTCCTGCTGCTGCTGGTACTGCGGACTTCGAGGATGAGGCAAAGTATTGCCACCAGGATAATACGGATACGAGTTCGGGTGCGGATGATGTAACATTGCTGGTCCGCGACTTTGTGATTGGGCACCATGTATAGGAGGAGCAGGGGCGTAGTACTGCGGCGGGGGAGGCATTTGCATGTGTGGAGCATTACTGTAAACGTTTGGCACGTTTGGCGGGAACAATGGGATTTCTTGCGAGAAGTACGCTGGGTGTGGCGGTTGCGCCCAATGCGTTGGCGGAGGTTGAGACGGTACATTATTATCCAAGCCTTCCACGCTCGATTGGGAAATCATTGTGGCATTTTCAACCGATTGATCCATGGAAGTACCGGCTTGTAGCTGCTCTGGCGGCAACGCCTGTGGTATTTCTTGATCCATATGTCGCCTGTCCTATTTTCGCCAAGAAGCTTTCTATAACACTGTTTCGAACAGCTGTTGTATATAAAGGCAACGAGGAGATCCCAACCACTGTATGCACCACTAACGCACAAAGAAAAAAGGTCTGCAATTATCCAAAGACGTCTTTGCTCGCGCGCTCCTAAGCTCCGTAATCGGTCCCGCTTTTGTAATCGAAAAATTTATCCAATACCGCGGGCGTGAAGGCAAGTAGTCGTCGTAAGCAAACAAAAACAAGAAAGAACATGATGGGAGTAGTAGTAGGAGGAGGAGGTAGAAAAAAATGCACAATCATTATATAATAATTACAAAAATAATGATGAGGACTGTTCATTGTTGTTGTGGTAGTGTGGACCAATGATGAATGGTATGGTGGATAGTATTTATTTCTTTTTTTTGTTTGTGATGATAAACAATATAAATAATAATAAATGCGTGGGAAAAGGAGGATTGCTTTATACTTATGACGCGCCAAACAAACCTGTTCTGTATTGTGTATGTGCTGATCTTATCCATGCGACATTTTGTTGGAAAAAAAAAAAGAAATTTCCTCTTTCTATTATTTCTCTCCTCTCTGCTGCTGCTGGTTACTGACGTCATCATTTATTCTTGCCAATATATTAAAAATGTTGAATCTAAATCTCCTCTGAAGATTCATTCGCTACGTAGTCCTCTTTTCAATCATTAAAGGGGAGGTAACCATCGATCGAGGCACCACTGATAGGAGTATGTGTAATAGTGTAACACGTATTTTGAATCAAATAGAGGAAGATATTGTTCTTGTTGCACTACAGTATTATTATTATTATTATTTATTGTGAAAAAAGTATAAATTGACGGCGTTCAGCGCCCGGTGCTGCCAACCTTTTTGTTGGGGAATAGCGTCCTACGTATTCTCAAGATCCAATCTTCCACCCTACTTTTCGTGACCTCTTGCAATGGCCATTTCACCTGCCTTTTGTTCCCGATAGACTTTGGAAACATCATGTCGAAAATATTCTTCTCAAAACGCTTTAGATTGCCATGAGCTGTTTCGTAATATCTTTTCATTTCTGCAGCATTTTTTTCTTCCTTCGTCATCACCCTTCTGGGCAGGTTGTTGCCCCCTCCGCTCGGGTTTCTGACAACAAGTTTTCCTTGCATGGAAGGTTGGTTTTGAGTCTGCTGAGTAACGATATTCGTGTAGTACTTCTTATACAAATACTGTGCACGACTTGCATTATTCCATACTAGATATAATGCCATTTCTAGTATGACAACAAACAAGTCTCTTTCGTCGATGAGCAATTTATACTCTGCGTACGACAGCGTCGGCTGCTTTTCAGGCATAGAGGAACCTCCCGAAGAAAAGGACACGCGTGGGCTGTAACGAGGACTTTTAGGACTACCAAATGAATCGCCACGGCCTTTGCCTTGATCACTAACACCACTTTGGTTGCGCTTTTCATTTTCCATGTAATGGATCAAGGGCCAAAATTTTGCAGATAGCAACTCCCTCATTGTATAGTTGACAACTGAAAATAAATGGGCTATCGTGGGTTGAAAGTGGTAGTTTTCATTGTCCTCTTTGAGCTCTAGTGTGGTAATTTGCGCTGTATACTCAAAAATCGATATTGCGCCGGGCGTGTCAATCAATCCACGCTCCGTCTCGATGTTCCATGGGGTGATTGCTTTCACCGTGATCAATAACAATGCACTGCGTAAAACGCGTGCGGCTTGCATTTCTATCTGCTTGAAGAACCTATCATCCAAACGCACATCATATGAATATCCTGTTGTAGACATGTAGACATACGTAATTTCTGCATCCTGCGGGCCTTCCAAAATTTCATTCCATCTTCCACTCCCATGATTAGATTTATTACCTCCACCGTTTTTCCCTCCTCGCCTTGCCTGCTTTGAGACCATATACTTAACACGGTCACCAGCACTTAGGGTTAAATGCTCGCTGATTCGCTTCGTGAATTGCTGAAACTTCAAGACATCCTCTTCGCTTGGATTGTACGATGAATTTCGGCATATCACCTGCAATACTCCCAATACACTGCCTTTGATTCTGCTGCTACCCTCATAGATTGGCATACAGCAACTAGAGCCGCTGCTTATGCTGCTGTCAAAAATATTTTTCATCACAATTTCATTGTCGGTATATTTACCTTTGACCATTTCCCCTTGCTGTAGACAGCGGATTGGATCAACAGGGTCACCCTTTCGTACATTTATGACCTGCAATCTCATCCTTTCTAATCCTTTCTTGAATTCGTTTTTGTCGATGTCGCCGCCTTCATCAACATCAAACTCAGCAAAAATAGCTTCCACTTTGTTTGACATATCAGCCAACTTTTTGAATACGTTACTGAATTCCTTGTATTGGTCACCCATTTGACCATTTTTAAACTTATCCAAGGTACTTTTAAACTCGGCTAAAGTAATGCTCCCATCGCCATCTTCATCTAGGATTTTTACAAGTGTATCAATGTGTGATTCCTTCAATGAGTGGCCGACACTTTCTAGTGTATCACTATTGTCGCCAAGCAGCCATATGACAACCTTGAACTCGTCACTCTTACTACCCTGCATCAACTGTTGAATAATTTCGCTTTCTAAGCCATGACAAATCAATGATAGCTCATCTCGCCGCATTCCACCAATCCGCAATTGGTCTCGTCGCAAACCTCTGTACTTGTGCTGTTCCTGTTCACTGACATATAAAGTATTATTCGACATGTATGCCCGCCTACTTACAATGTTCGTAGCGTTTCTCTTTTTGTTGCTGAGCAAAAGTGATAAAGCTTGCACATTGCGGACACAACCACGAGTGAGTCCACGAAATTGCGCAGGAGCCATGTAAAGCCATCTCTGCGCAGTAGCCTTATCGCGTATAATTTCGTACAACAACTGTATAGTGCAATCCATTTCTTCTAGGCTAGCTAATGTTAACCTCTCTCCATACTTGAATGGTTCAATTGCCCAGCAAATTGTTTTTTCGTACTTGGAAATATAATGGAAAACCGTCACAATATCTAAAATCTGCTCGTGATGAACACCGGCCGAATCGTCATTAAAATTAGTTTCACGCGCATACTGTGTAGCCGCGACGCGTTGCCGAAGAACTCGTTGCGCCCGGAGTAGCTGCAATACTATTTCGACACTTAAGCACCAACATTTATGAATGATACTACGCTCATGCGACACAGCGTATCCGCGAACACAATTCTCGTAGTCCACACGCACATTATGAATGTCGTTTACCACATTGCCTGGTGCAGGCCTTGGTAGATTATTTAGGGACTGAAATAGCGGCGATTTTACAAAGAGGCCAACGATATTATGTATGCACAGATGTGCCGCGGCGCCTTCAAAATGAGCTAAAGATCGAAACACGTTCATAATTGATAGTGCCCGTGTTGCTACCTTGCGCTGAGAGTCCATGCCAGAAGAGTTTGATGCTAGTGTTGAACAAAACGTTGACCATAGCACCTCAGTCAAATAGCCAAAAACATTATACTCCGCCATTTCTTCGACAATTTGGTGCATATCCGTTTGAGTGTACACATTACCATCGTAAAAACCATCTTGTGGATACTGACTTACTACCGTGTCAATAATAGCACATGAAACACGAAATAACAACGCGCGTTTATTCTCTTCTTCAATTTCGTCCTCATTTTGCTCGCTTAGGCGACCATCATCGACAATATGGGCTGTAAGAAAGCGGCCAATACGCTGGAGCTCAATGTTTCTTCCCCCAGTTTCCTTGTCGCTACTGAAACTAGATGTGCTGTCAATACCTATTTTCGATAAATGGAAAATACAAGAGCATGCGTGTGATAACAAATTTTTTCCGATATTTCTATCTTCAACAATATCATCACAGCGCCTCCAGTTTTTAAACAAAAGTAATGCACTTGTTAACAAAGGTAACCTCAATGACATGTCAACATTATTCTCGAGGAACACATTTTTACATAAGAGATTAATACTCGATAGCAGTTCCATGCTCTTACTTGCGTCTAAAGTGTGCGGACGTAAAATGAAGCTGTCATCATACAGTTGATGAAATACCATCGACAAGAACATTTCCGACAATTCGTATGCTGCTTTGCTAACTGCAATTTCTGGTTGATGAATCTCCCTTAGACGAGAGGATAGGACACCTAGCATTTGGAACGATGTGGCGTCGCCAATGAATAAAGAATTTTGCTTAGCATTAGAGGTATCGGATGCACTACTTCCCAAAGAATGTGACTTTTTTAATGTAATTGTACCACGTCTTTGCAATCCAGCCTCGTCTGTTTTCGACGCTTCAATATTTTTGCGCCTCAAAGAACCACTCAAGCAATAGCTTTCTATGAAGCGTCTACAACTCTTTAGAAGAAGCAATTGAGCATCTGTATTCGAACACATTAGATTACATTCGTATAAAACATCAATGAATTTGTATTTTTCCACTCGGCCGACACTCTCAGAAATACAAGTGTCGTTTGAAGAAATATTGTGAATCCTGCCATCATCTGTACCGGGGAGCTTTGTGTACATCGAAGAAAGCATTTCCTTAATTTCTCCTACATTATATATATAGGAGGTACCGTATGTTCTTCTGCCAGCTTGCTTGCTTCCAAGTTTATTCTTGAAAGTACGCAAATCTATTCCCAGGTTTAACGCTTTCGTATTCAAAGACTTGATCAAGTTTTGCTTAAAGTCAAAACAACAAAATGACGTAAACCACATGTGGAGCGTACTTACGCTTTCACTGTTTGTGTCGTTTCTGCCAATAATTTTCTGCTTAATCTCTTCCATTACCGAAGCACTTTCCCCGGTATACAACTCCAGTCCGAATAATTGCAATGCAAATGATCTAATATCAAGCTGATAGCAAAAATTTTCTATCTCATCAAACCGTTCATAGTCTGTTCGGCTATCTAACACACCTCCAATGCTAGCATTGATATCACCTGTCACCCCCTGACTCCGTACTTTATCTAGAGGTATAAAAAGTGGATATGTAATGTTGGACCAAAATTCTTGAGCGCTTCTGTTGTTGTCTCCCTCTCCGCTTCCTCGAAATGTATCAACAATTGCTTTAAACTGGCCGTATGACCTTGCATGCCACAGAGACGAAAGAAGTGCTAATACCCTTGATAGTATTTTTGGCTGATTTTTGCTAAACGTACTAACTTGACTTAATATTCCTTGCAATGATTTAACTGTCTCAGGTTCGGATAGCAGCAACCCTGCCATTGCAGGTTGTTTGTCAACACAAACGCATATGAAAGATATGATCTCACTCTGCAATTCGACTGAGCTACGATTTTCGAGGGATGAGGCACCGCTCCCATCCTCCGTCATAATGCCACTTTCACGCAATCCATCCACGATAGATTTCGAGAATGCATATTTCTCATTATCAAAGAACGCTATTAGTGACGTGTGACAATTGTTTAACGAACCATCCTGTGTTGTCTCCGTAGTAGTGCCGCTATTGATGGCATTAAGGCCCCCGATGCCAAACAAATTTCCTGGCTCTCTGCTGGTTGCTACAATACTCGCCAGAGTGCTTAAAATTTTGGTGGCTAGTACTGGAATACATGTGTTCCGATGGCGATTGTAGGTAATGTATGATGCAATTGCAACTAATTGATTAAAACTTTGCTTTGGAAATGCTCTACTGGTTACATTACTGGTTGGCATGGATAATTTTGCGTCCGAAGTGGTAAAAATGCGTTGCATCAGCATTGATATCTTTAGCTTTGAATTGCGAATTGCATCGTATGATCCATATTGAAGCCGCGGCTTAAAATTCAAGATGGCCAGTATGATTCGCAAACCACTTTCCGTATTTTTTTCTATATAATCAAGTTCTAACGAATTTTGCGCAGAGTTCATTGCCCCATTGCTGCGCGTAAAATCTACTGGTAATATGGATTTCTGGACGCTTAGGTCTGTGTCGATGCAACTTGTGCTGAGGTACGTAACTGTTTCCAGTAAACGTTTTTGTATAATTCGATCTCGTAGAATGGAGTCGATCAAGTTCTCCTTTGTGCTCATTTTGTCAGTTGAGTATATTCGATCATTTTCACTCATTAAGCTCTTAAGTATACCAAATATGTTTTGGATCATCACTAAACGATGCAACTGGCTAGTGTACGCCCATTCATTACTTTCCGATAAAATATTGAATGTAAAGCTCAATACTTTGGACAAAATGTATTGGTAGCCCTCTAAAATATTTGGTGTACGCCCAGCCAATATTTGTAAGACGCGTCTAATCTCGCTTTCGACACGCAGATCTTCATCCTTTTCTTTTCCATAATTTGTGACCCTTGAGCCTCCATACTCACTATTCGACGATACCTTATTGGTGTTGGTATCTTCCATATCAAAAACAAATTGCACAAATTCGCCATAATCGACATTGCCATCTCCATTCTGATCAAATCGCTTCAAAAGCTTTTGCAGAGCGCCTGAAGACAAGTTTAACATATATGGTGCTTCTTTCAGTGCATCTTTAAATTCTTGACGACTGATCAATCTATCATTATTTTTATCAATGTGACGAAATTGCTTTTCCAAATCTATTATACAAGAATTACGTACTAAATGATTGACACATTCCTGTAGAAATTGAAAAACCTCGAATAATGCATCGTAAACGCAAAACCGACAGCTAAATTGTTTCACTCTTGCAAGAGAGGAAAAAAATTTATCATCCCGCTTTAAAGCCAGCGTGAATAAGTCAGGATACATTCCATACAATTTTTTCATGTAGCGCAACAGAACACATTGCAAAGATGACAATGACTCTACATACTGATCTCTATTTGGCATCCGAAACGCATCATTGATATCACTTGAGGTTACAAAATAGAATATTTTTAAGACATAAGTGGCAAATATCTCTCCATATTCTGCTTCTCCAATTTTTGTTTCTTTTATTTCAGAAGATAAGTTATACGAGGTTGAACCATGCAAAAATTCGGTTTCACCTACCGCAATCAATTCTGAGAAACTGTATGGGTGCGAACTACAGATAAAATTCAGCACATTTGTTAGCTTCAAAATCTTAATATGGTCTAATTTCTTTCCCGAACTATTCATGAAGCTTGCTTTACGGATGCAACGGTACATGTTAACCCACATGTTGTGATCAACATGTTTGCACACATATAGTTTATTTTCTTCATCTACCATGCTAAGGTTTAGAGATGGAGTTTTCACATCGCCCTGGCTTACAGATGCAAAATGATCACTTTTACAAATGTTACCCAGCACACCGATATGCTCATGAAATATTAAGTCATCATCTACATCTGTAACTTTATTGTTACCAGATTGTTGTCGACCCTGCATTTGTAGCTGACATATACTCCCAACATACTTAGAACTACCCAACAGGATACTTGCAAGATACGAACGTCTAACACCATTTTCATGTAAACCTTTACATATTTGATCTGCCTGGTGAGGCACACCTTTTACGACGAATTTCAAAATCCCCAACCATTGTTGTAAAGTATTTTTCTTGACCAAAATGTTTGGAAACGCTCTTACTATACTTTCTAATCCACTTGATAAACACAGGTGAACTATGTTTGCAAAGTTCTTATTCCTATAATTTGTTGCACTGGGATCGTGTTGCAGCACGTAAAGTAGGTTGTGTGCCCATGTAACGCCACTATCATACTTATCTTGAGAAATTTGTTGTGCACTGGCTAACATTTGCTCTACAATTTCAATAGTCTTGTAATTGTTGTCTTCGCATGGGTTGATTATTTCCCCAGTATCTTCATCCTTAAAATGGTCCTCTATAGTCGATGCAATAAAGGAATTCCATACCAAAAGCAAGAAATCCCTTTCGCCCGACAAATTTTTTTGCGTGACTAACCCTTTAAAATATTCAAAAACCTCCAACGTTTCCATACATTTAAGTTGCCCTTTTCTTGCTCCACCTAAATTTATACTTTGCTGTTCCAAAATAGCTTGAGTCTCTCGAGCTGAAGCGGCTCCTGATGAAAATAATATGTGCTTATGCGTTTCGTAAATATCGTCTCTTTCTGGCTGCAAGCAAAGTAAAATTGCCAAGTTATTCAAAAGTCTCGTTTTCTGTTGGGGATAATCAAAATAAAGCTGTTTTAAGCTTTTTCTTTCGTCGATTTGATGCCCATAGTTTACATTTTCAGTGTTATATTCATGATTTGTGTAGGCATTTCTGTTATTTGTGGACAAGTTTTCTAACGCCCCGGAGGACACGTTTAAGTACATATAAGCCTTAATAATTTCGTAAAAGCCTTCCATGAAGTCACTTTCATCAATGTTTGCACGACTAACATACAAGAACATTGTAAAAGCCTCTGTCAACTTATTTTCCTCCAGACATATTTGAGTTTGCCACACAGATTGAAAGGCTTTAACCCGCAAATTATCGCTAACATGTCCATCCTCTTGTGAACAAAAAAACGGGTGCTTGAATACGTCTTTGGGTGTTGCACTACCTGGTGCTTTGCCCCACATTGTTGGTGGTATTCCTATCGCTGCATCTTCCACGAAACCGCTTAGCCATTGGTAACGCTGTACAAAACTAGTCATCGCATTCCTTGCATTTACTCGATTACCAGGGATTTCGTCTACATTATCGCTATAGTTATTGCTACTGTAATCACTATTGTTGTATTGGTATTGAGCCAGCTGCACTAATAATCGTATCCCCACCCAGTCCTTCATTAACGCATTCACGAGCTTAGCTATCGGTGAATTTATTGGGTGCGAAGGCACCATGTCGTAGATAATCATTGCATAACGATTAAATGCAAACATAATTATATCTAGTAGGGATGAGCGCAAAGAGAAGTAAAATTTTCCAAACTTGATAGCGCAATTGAAAGCTTGATCGTTGAAGTGCCTATACATTGTTACCCCAACTCGGCATATTGTGTCAAAATCTTCTACTGTTTGCTCTGATCCATATTGTGCATTGTAATGTGTTTTCAGTGGCTCCAACCCAAGGTTTTCATTATCTAAAGCAGCCTTTACCTTGAGATAGTCTGATTTGTGCTCTGGGAGTAAGCTACTTGTGGATTTAGGCTCGTAAAGAAAGCTCAAAGCGTTGCGAGAACTCAAGGCCTGCAGTGTACTTTGTTTCGCTTGTTGACCGAGAGTTTTTTTCAGTGTAGCATCCCATGCAACCCTTACAATCTGCTCCAAAATATTGATAATCACAAAGGGCGATCTCCCATTAATTATAGCAGACGCACTCTGATCAACCCCACCCCCGGGCGTAAAAGCGCCATTTACTGCCCTGTCACGTCTCGCCCCGTCAGTATTACCAAAAGAGCTTGCTCCGTTGCTACTTATGTAGCGGAACGACTTTAAAAACTGCGTGATAGTCTGATAATCTAAGTTTTTGTGGGAGGTAGCATGTTTTAGTTTCAAAGCGGCGCTTTTTAACTTATAAAGCTCGAGATGATCGTAGAGGCATCCTTCTCTTTTCGGTAAGGTTCCAATAAATTTTTCGTACGTATTCCAGGCCTGGTTTTCGTCAATGTTGAAGAGTAAACAACAGTCCTTCAAAAACTCTATTGTGAAACTACGATCATCATCTGGAACTTGAAAAGAGTCAGGTACACGTATCCCTGTCGCATTACCAGATGAACCGTAAGGTCTATAAGTATACAAAACTCGCTTGCATGCCTCGAATACATTATCGGTTTTGTCTAAGTGGTGCAACAAAGTCGTTCTGTTGCTTGACCAACTGTTCGAGTTCCCCTCCGGCTGCACTGCTTGATTCAACATATCTAGCAGCTTATTGGTATCCATATCGCTACTGTGAACCGCCAAAATAACAGGCTGCTTTCAATATTTCTCGTGCTGTATGAATCAGGTCTTTGTGACAGTCAACCTTGTAAAATTCGCTGCAGACAGCAATTTTTGCAACCTCCCAAAGAATGGTAGTTGACGAAGAGAATGGCCAAGGTGCTCACCACCTAAAAATATTATATTTTTTTATTATTATTAGGCGGCTGTATTATGATGATGTGTATTATTATTATTCTAATATTTTATTATTTTTCTGAATGGGTGGATCATAATAGCCAAAACTTTGTTCGGCAAATTCAAAAAATTAAAAATAATTATTGTCTGTGCAGTAGCAGAAGAAGAAGAGAGCAAACAATCTGTGCTTGAGCCTACAAGGCGTAGCCTAAAACCGATGTGTCCTATCACTTCCGTTCATAGTCTCTCGTTCACGTCTCTTTTTTAATTATTAGTTTTACTTTGTACAGAAACAAGAGATAGGAAATTACGTGTACTCTAACGAAATAAGACGAAGATACAAAAAGATAATATTAGAATATCATATATCATCAGAAATTGGCCTTTTTTTTTATTTCTTAGAGAGACTATTTATTATTATTTTCTTCTCTCTCCTCCCACTACAACAACACAAAAACTTAAACTCTTCTTCTCGATGACGAGGTTATAATAATAATTAGTAGTCTATCTAATAAAAGTAATAGGGAATAAAAATTGGCCAAAAATAATAACTGAAGAATACACAGAGAGGAGTAATAAATATTATATAAAAAAATATGATATGTTATTATTCTTCTCTTATTATTATTATTGTTGCTTGCCTCCTTCATTTTTTCTTCATCCCGTCGAAACTTAGACTCACTTCGCGCAATTACGCAGGAAGGGGACGAACTCCGCGGAGAGTCTGCTGCTTCAACGACCAATTACCTAACATTTTCGTAAAGTATAGATCTAGAATTTCCCAGCCTTTCATGGGATCTTATGGGCTCGTGCCTTGCGACGTACTTTAAGCCCAACCAGCAGGGCACCAGAGGAACTAGGTACAAAAGAGTTCCGACCGACTCGACTAGAACAACATATGGAACGTCAAATAGGGACCAAGCAAGCGGTGGTGCAACAAGTCAACGCGGCAATGATGAGACCCCATCTAGTGCTGCAAAATGTGAAGCTTGTGGTTTAAATTTCAACACAAAAACGGAGCTAAGTGTGCACATCGCTTCGACCCATGGAGGCAACATACAAAAGCAAGTAACAAGAAAACGGAAAAAGGAAAAAGAAGAGAGAAGAAGACAAGAGGAGCGGACAAACCTTTACAAAGATATTCGAAATGGCGGTGGGTCATCGGATCCAAAAGAAACCACAGAAAGCCCTGCAAAAATTTCTAGATGGAGTCAATCTAAAAATTACATTAAGTCGAAAATCTCAAAAGTCAAGTTGCCCCCCCGTGAGAGAGTAGAAAACTATGTAGAATCGCTGTTGCGCGACAAACCAAAAACTGTAAATTACGCTGCTAGAGCTGCCAGTCAACAAACCGCTGGAAAAAAGAAGAAGAAAAAAAAGAAAAAGAAAACGAAGGTAAAAGGGTAGGTTTTTTTAGTAAAATCATTTAAATTTGTAAAATCTACACACACATATAAAAAAAAAAAATTACAATATACACTTTCGAGATTTGTATTGCGCTTTCAATTGACGGTGTTTGGCTTTCACGTTTGTTGCATTATAGACAAAAGAATAATACCTACCAATGCGCAAAAGGCGGAACCCAACCACAACAAAATATGTCGAGTATCTTTAATTTCATGATAGTAGAAAATCGACCATAAACCTGATACAAGGATACTTGCTTGGACACACGAATAACCAACTGCTTCTCCCAAGGAAAGTACTGCAACCATAGCCATTACATTACCTAAAGACCAGAGGCACCCAGCAACCATACCTGGTAGAAACATAACTTTTACATGAAATGATGGCATTGTCTCTGAACTAATGTTTTTTTTCCACAGGTACAAACATAGCCACATAACTGCATTCACAATTGCGCTACCAATTGCAAATGATATGACGTAACCGATGCCACTTGGAATTACGCTTGCGCTGGAAGAAGTTTTTTTCTCCGCTGGATCGGTAGAACTTTGTACAATACGTAGTGGTACCATGTTACTACCACCCCAGACACCATTGAAGATTGCAGCAAGAAGACCAATTTGACGACGTGTAAAGTACTTGTACAACGAACAACCGATTCTTGCGGCGTGACCGTGAAGCTTCTTGTCCTTGAATGTAGCTTCCAAGTCAACACTGCCGTTTCTGATATCCCCTATTGGCCTATCGCCAAGTTGCAGTTCGACGTACTTTGTTTGACTTTCTCCATCCTCTACATCTGGCCCAGCTTGCGCTGAAAAGTAAGCCATTCCTCCAACGCCACACATTAGACAGAGCACACCAAAAATTGATAATGGATAAGACTGCAACTTTTCTTCAAAGTACAATACTCCCCATAAAAAAGAGACCAAGACTATTATACTACTCCAGGTACCTTGTCCAACTCCAAGGCCTACATGCTGAACACTTACAACTGCTGCAACGCCAGCTGGGACCCAGGACAACCCGCTAACAATACCCCAAGGAGTAAATTCGACAGGATACCAAAACGCTGTTAAAAAAGAAGTGATTAAGACCCAAAAAGTCTTGTACGATTGGAATACTAATGGGTGAACTTGGACCTTTACAACAGTTTCAGCTTTCATGGGAACCGCAAAGCTACCAAATGCTAGGCATGCTACAATAACAGCCAGCCATCCAATCAATGAGCTTTCGGCAGCCATAGCCAAGTAGCTTCTACCTTTTCGGGTTCCAGAGATATCTCATTAGATAGTCACTACACATCAATGAAGCGGCACTTATGATTACAGTGTAATTGGTGTATAATATACAAGAGAAAAAAAAATGGAGATGGTGAGACATAGACAGAGGATTAAAGGAGGGGAAAAAAAAAGAAAGAAGAAAGAATAGTAGCCTAGTAGTATTAGAAGTAGTATTGCAGATGATTTTTTTGACAAATATATAGGTCACAATATACTACAGTAGTAATTAGTGTATAATATATTCATGGTAAGACAAAATAAGCGGACGTGTAGTCGTTGAAGGGGAGATTCATCGGCTGCTTTCCAACAACGGTTCGCCAAGATTATTCTCACGAGAAGCGCCACCGTCTGCCAGCTCAACGTAATTACTGGTTACAGCTCTGTCTGCTTGAGAAACATAACGATGCAGTTGCAAAATGTCAGAGGCAAAGGATGGGGCTTTGGAATTTCTGCAAAATCGTAAGTCCATCACATGCCAAAATTCTTTATGTTGATGGTAAAACGTCTGACGAGGAACTTTTTTCAGATCTCTCAAAAATGACTGATACACATTCTCGGTCATTTCACCATCTTCTACATGCTCATGAAGCTCATTCAAAATGGACTTGCGAAGAGTATAATATGCAAGTGCATTTTCGTATGCTTTCACCGCATTAGGTTGGTTTTGATTCACTTCCAGAAGTAAGTTGCGGCATTCTTCCAGCATAGAGCTACTCTCCGACAAGACTGTATCGAAAGACGCCGCGAGCTCCGGAACTGAGGTCATTGATGAAGCGACATCCAAATTTCTTCTAGATAAAAATCTTCTCCAGCCCATTGAAGCTGCGTCTGCTAATTTTATGCGTAGTAAAGATTCATGGGCCTTTAAATGGACATCTAGGAATACTAGAAGGCACTCATACTGTTCACTTCCAGCCAATTTCAATGGCATTTGGCATCTTCCAGCAATACGCGTGAAACATCCCGGATTTGATTTTAACGTGCAAGTCAAAAGCTTATTCAACAGCTTCCCAAAAGTCGACAACGGTTTGTGCGTATTATCATAGGCATACTCCTCTACATCAAGTAGGGTCAAAAACGACCTTCTCTGAATATCAAGAGAATGTCTTATGTTTTCCAACAAAGCCAATATTCGCTTTTGATAAAATCGTCGAATCTTCTTCATGAATTTTTTTGAGCCTTTATCGCGAAGCCCGTGTGTTACAACCCCGGCACTATCACTGTCCCTTCCAAGTTCTGGGCCCTTCTCTTCCTCGCCTTGTAATTTCTTACCAAATGCATTTTCCAGGTTGTGGCGGCTATTTTCGGATGGCATTTCAAGATCAGCCGTTGTGCCCCCTTCGCCCCAGTCAATGGAAAAATAGGGTAAGATATTATTCCAATCAACATGCTCAAAACAAGATCTTCCCTTGATTTCTTGTAAAGTTTCCTTCACAACACCTTCGAAAATTTTCCTGCTTTCTCTGTCAGCAACAGAAGTAAAATCATCTTCTTCCTTTTCGAGTAGTTTCAAATGAACCAACAGCTTCGGAACTAGATTTGCGTTAATGAATAGAGTCATCAATACTATCGCTCCTATTTGAGTTATGAAAACAACTTTGACTTCAGGAGGGAAATATTCAACGCTTTGGCGTAAGATTGCAAGCCCAAGTCCCAACCCAATGGCTCCCCGCAAACCTGCAAAGGCAATGAATATAATCTCGTTGAAGGTAATACCATACCCTAACTTCTTTAGTATGGGATAAAAGATACCAATAGAAAATACCCTAATGGCGTGCAAAGCGATGTATAAGAGTGGAGACATAAAAACTTCAAAGATGACACCGAATGTGGAGGTTGACTGCGTGGACAAATTGCTGAATACATGTTTTCTCAAGAAGATGTCAGCAACATGTGCTCCTAGCAAAACAAACACTATTGTGTTGAGTCCATGAGCAATGAATCCCCACGTAGACATAACAGAGGCCCACACTGGAGGTGACGCATACTTTTTACCTACTGCGGCAATGTTCAAGCCGCATACAACGGTTGCCAATATTTCGCTACACAGCGGGCCTATGCCATGGACGTGGATTGCTGACACATAGTACGTCAGAAAGCAAGCCCAAAAAGTAATCATACTCACTGCTGTGGTATCATTTTTGAAACGACCGATCATTTCCGAAGCTGCATGTCCCACTGTCCAACCAACTAAAACTGCTAAGATTGACAGTCGAAACAATGTGTAGGAAATGGTTCCTGCGCTTACCTCTCTCCCTTTGCACATCTCAAGGAGTATGAAGAACAGAACCATCGCAGTGCCGTCGTTGAACAGGGATTCACCCTCAATAGTGGTTGACAAAACTGGCGACGCGCCTACATGCTCCAACAACGCTACAACTGCGACAGGATCAGTAGCAGACAGAATGGTACCTAATAGAAACGAGTGATTCCAGGTAAATAATGTAGCAATCCTTTCCCCAAAAGCAAGCACTAGCGCCTTTAATGTTAGACCGGTCAACAAGGTGGACAAACCCAATATCACAGTTGCAAGTAAAAGAATCTGATATTTCGCTTTGTCGAAGATGAAGAAATGCACTTTTAAGGCACTTTCGAATACTAGCGGTACAATGAATATGGCTAGAAGATTATTCACGTCAATTTCTTCCCACGAGTCCGAAGCATTATCGAGAACCGAATTCTCTAGAACCACGTCGCAAGCAATACCAAACACTGTCAGCAAGACGGTGTAAGGTATTTTTGTGTATTTCTCCAGCAGTTGGCTTAAAATGCCAGCGGCCATCGAATAAAGTAGAAAGAGAATCATGCTACTTGTTTTACTGCCCGCCATAATTATCAATCTATGCTCAGAAGCAGTCGAAGTTGATCTGGGCGACGAGCAGCACGAGTTTAGGAATGCAAAAAACTACTGTCAGCGTCGGCGGCAAGCAAACCACACCACCCCCACACCAAAACAAGTAGTATCTTCTTTGATTTTTTATTAATATTTTATTATTATTATTAAAATTAATTCATAATAAACTTTATAACAATAATTTAAATAGGAGGATAATAAGGAGGAGATTTAGATTGCATGCAAGAAAAAATGCGAGAGAACTCTACTGATAGAATACGAGTAGAACACAACGAATTTTAAATAGTCTAATAAATCTAAATCGTCACGGATACTCCTCTTACCTCTGTAGCTAGTAAATTTATTTTTATTTTTTTATTTTATGTTTTGCTGCGCTGACTGAAAATTTTTTGTAGTGTTGTGTTGTAGTTGAAATCTACTATCATCTTCGCAACAGTTACTTCTTCTTCTTTCCTTTTTTGCCTCCCCTGGAACCCCTCACGCCTCCCTTAAACAGCACGTTGGAAAGAAACATGTCGACCCGTTGGTCAAACGCAAGAAAAGGGCTTGGCATTTTCCAAGCAGCTATTGCAATGATTGCCTCTGTAAACTCCGAGTAGTCCATTTCCAGAGATTCTAAGTCATTTTCGTTCAATGCATCGCCTTCCGACTGAACATTGTTAAATATTCCCAACACCATCTTGTTGGATAGAGAAGAATCAAGCAATTTCTTTTCTTTCATGAATACATTAAACTCATTAACATTAATGGTATCCTTTGATACGTCTCCGAAAGTTGATTGTACACCATGTGAAAGCTCAGCTTGCGCGTACTTTTTGAACGTGGCCAACAAATTATCCTCGTGTTTCTTCAAAACTTGCGACATTTCTTCTGTTTTCATGTTCCGACGGAACGCATCTCTCCAGGACTAGAGCCAGACCCAGGCTTAATCGATGACGAAATCAAACGCCTATTTGAATTGGAGAAGCAGTATATGGATTTAAAGGATGCCATTAGGCTGGGAATACCTGCAGATTCATTGCAGCATGTGGAAAACATGTGCCAGATACTCTCGGCGATGGATAAGGTAGAAAAAGATGCAAACTCCAAAATTCATTTGGTGCGAAAGATCGATTAAAAAAAAGTAAGCCAGAAAACCTTGTTTTTTTTTTTCCAAATCGCTTTCTTACTGAATATAGTTTTTGAGCCCTGGTGTCCGATTGCATGCCCCATTCGTCTCTTCACATTGAATATTGTGCATGAATATTATCAAATTTTACCCAACCTTTACACTAGACTTTAAAATAAATATACTGTTAACTCACCACGACATTTTTGCCTGCATTGAATTACCTCCATATAGGAGAAAACAATATGCGCGTTCATATTCCACTTGGGCAAAAACAATTTCCAAATTTATTGTATTTGTATCTAAATGGAAATGACCTAGTAGAATTCCCAGATGAATCGTTGAAAGATGTATTGTTAGAATTAGGTGTTGCTAGATGTCATCTCACGTTTCGCTCTCTTAATTCCTTCTTCTTCTTACTTACTGGTAGTCGCCTTTTGAAAAATTTTTTAATTTTTTTAAAAAACTTGGACCGTTGTGCAACCTTCCTTCTAGACAAAAGTTGTCTTCTTTTTGTTGTTGCCAACTCATTTTTTACCCTGCTACTAGCAGATACCATCAGACACTGCGATATCAACCACAACAAACATATTATCAATGCAGGAACTCTTTTCATCGTCATAAACAACAAAAAATATATTTTTGATGGCCTGGTTCAAAAGTATTTGTTTGAAAATATCCTCTTGCTTTTACTAATACCGCGCGCTTGAAACGTCAACACCGCAGTAGATTTTACAACTCGTCATTGATTTTTTCCCCCACTTTTTAGATAATAATCTTATCTCCTCCTAAAACACTTTCCTCGTTTAATGGTATGCCCCTGTACGTCTCAGACATCAAACCACAGCATTGCCACACCAGCCAGAATCAGCAAGACCTTGCCTACATACAGAATCAAGTATACTTGATTGACCCACGCTACTAAAGTAACAATAATCCTCGTAATAATAATTTCAAATAATAACAACAGTAATAATCGATTTCAATAAAATAATAAATAGCATAGTGCTGCACGACGGAAGAAGTCTTCTTTTTTTCTCCTCTTTTTTTTTTTTTATTTTTTATTTATATTGTTTATTATTACTATAACTAGCCCTATATTATTACTACTTAATAAATTACTATTACACAGTATTTAATTTTCTTTAGCCAAAACGACAACATCATAAAAAAAAATATAAAAAATAGTAAAAAAAAAGACGAAGAAGAAGAAGAAGAAGTAAAAATAAAATAGCACGACGATTTTTTGTAAGAGTTTGAACGATGAAAGGAACAGGGTAAGGGGAGAGCTTTCCCCCCGAAATGCGCAGATAATTCCACACAAGTCATCACAATACGGACACTATTTATGCCTTTCGTAGATGGCGGCGCTAGTCGACGCGAATACGATTATTCCGTAAACAAGGATACCAAAAACATCGTCATCATTGGCAACGGGCTGATCGGCTGTCTAACTGCATATTTTTTGAAATATCATACGCCAAATTTAAAAAATAAAAATATTATCGTCGTAGATAGGCACGATAAAATTGCGCAAGAGACTTCGTTTGCAAATGCCGGTAGGTTTTGTCCATCTTCAATATCGCTGCATACGCCAAATAAAAGTTTTTCTCCTTTGAAACTATTTATTCCTGATTTTATATTAAAGTTACAGTATATGCGGGAAAAGAACAAAACTGCCGATCCCTTTATCCCAGAAAAATTACAGACATTCTCAAAGTTAGCAGTGACACCATCTTTAATTCATTTTGGCCTATTCAATATTGGCTTTTTACAAAATTTTGTATCATCGAAGTATTATGTCAAACCTGCTTCTGAGCATACAGGCAAAGCACGAAGAATATTGGCAAAGCTAGCAATCGAAAGCATGGACGCAATAATCAATGAGAATAAGTACATTAAAGAACACATACAATATAACCAAGGCACACTGTACTTATATGGCACGGCGTTTCAGCGTGATTACTACGACAAATGTAAAATTGCTAATATGTTAGAAAATAATTTCAACAGGACAAGAACATATCCAAAACATAAATGTTATCAATTATACCCGTGGCTAAAGACTTTCAAGCAATATTCAGCAGGCTACAATTTTCCTGGATGCTCGGTTATTGCTCATGACTGGACTGCAGACGCGCATTTATTCACCACGTTCATTGCATCCAAGTTATTGAACAATTCTAGAACTATGAATAGTAATTCTGTTTCATTTAAGTATAACACAACAGTGAAAGAGTTGCTGTATAAAAATGATGATGCAAAGGAATGTATAGGCGTTGCTATTGATGATGGGTCGGGTAGCACCATAATTGAGTGTGAAAAAGTAATTGTATGTGCGGGAATCAATACGCCCAAATTGACTAGTCTTAAATTGCCAATGCATGGTATGCAAGGGTATTCGATAGATTTACTTGATTGTCGTTCCACAGAAGGCGATAATTTGCCGTCAGTAGCTATTGCAGATCAAGGAAGTGATCAACTATACTTTCAAATCACACCGTATAAAAATGGCCGTATAAGATTAGTTGGTTTTGGCAATTTTACGAATGAAATACCAAACGACAAGGCAACATTACAATATGCTGAAACTCTCCTACTAAACTATTTCAAATACTCATTTCCAAACATAAAGTTTAATGAAAAAAAAAAGATATGGAGTGGAATTAGGCCGTTGTCCCCAGATAATTTTCCAATCATAGGTAAGGACATAAACGCGTCAAATGTATACATAAATAGTGGGCAAGGGCCACACGGATGGACATTATCAGCGTTGTCTGGGTTCTTGATATCATATATAATAAATCAAGAGGAAAACAATATTAGCAAAATCGGCAATGAAAAAGACGAAGATGTTGAACTTTTATTGCGGTATGTTGATCCAAGTAGATTTCATTTGTATTAGTGCGACATATATATTTGATATTGATATATTTGATTTTGTTATTAATAAAAAATTCTTTTTTTTAAATAAGAAATATACTAAAATACGGTAGGGCTAGTGCTATTATGATAAAAAAAAAATGATACGGTAGCTATTACATAAATTATGAAAATCACAACAAGATCTAATAATACGAGGAATAATGAATAACAAACAACACATACCCCTTTCAACTCATATAAATCAACCCCGCCACCACCCCTACTACTAAAAATAGGCTTCCCCCAGAAACCTGTGCAGACTACTATTATAACGCACAACAGAACAACAACTTCTCTTCTCCATCTCTCCTCTTATTATTATTATTATTATTAATAGTGTAATTAACACCACCGTCATCATCACATCTCATCGTCGTCGTCTTCTTTCTTCTTTCTTCTTCTCTAATATAAATAATAATAATAATAATAATAATAATAAAACATACAGAAGAGTGATAAATACTTCGTTCGTTGCTGGCTTGCACCCTCAACACGTAACCTTCATCCCTCCAAGAACGCCTCATTAATCAGACGCGAGCTTTCACCATGGAGTCGGTGGAAACTATGCATAACAGGGAAAAAGATGTCGCAATGGCATTTATCGCTTTCAAAAATTGCGACGTAGAAACAATTGAGTGTCTCCTTGACGACAACGAGTGTGACGTTGCAGAATTATGTGTCTCTGACCCACGCTTTAACGGCTACTGCTTGCTTCACTTTGCTTGCGGATATTGTACTTTGGAAATTATTGAAATGGTGTTAAAGCATCCAACATGTAAAATAAATGTATTAAATAAGCCTCCAGCCGGTAGAGAACAAATGACCGCCCTTGATTTTATTCAGTTCAACTTGAACGATAGCTTAAAGGAGGAAGCGATTTCTTTGTTTCGGAAACACGGCGGGGAGACCGGCGTAGAAGTCTTGGCAAAAACCAGTAAAACTATGAGTGGTAGAAAGATCGTCAAAGCGAAGAAGCAAAAGAAATTAATAGAACACGAAGAAGGAGGAAGTTTGGATTTGGTACGACAAATGAAAGATTGCAATGTTGGATCCAATGAATAAAGTTTTCTATATAAGATATTTTCGTATCGAGTGTTATGGGGAATCATACCCACTAGTGTTTTTCAGCACATAATTTTATGCCCCTCAATTCGTGTAGGCCACCACCGACCGTTGTCATTTTTTCCCCTGGTAAATCGATATATGCCATCGTTCCATACGGTAGCCTAAATCGCCAATTACACGTACAAGCATCACTCCCGCCGCTCACGGTGGTCCAATTGCTGTCGATCCTCCCCCGTAAAGTATTTAATGTTACATTTACGCCAAGGAACTGCTTATCTATGGAGCCAGGACTTCGAGGCTTTAGATGGATAATGGAGTAAGCTACGCTTGTAGGCCATTGTCTAATACCACCGAGAACTTGTATAAACCACACGGAAACTGAGCTAAACATAGGGTGATTATGACTGTAAGTATTGTTCGAGAAGAACCAACTTTCCCAAATCGTAGTTGCGTTATTGGCCAACATATACCCATAGCTAGGAAAATCGTGCCTGGCCAACATTTCATATGCAAGGTCAAGGCGAGATGCTTTTTCTGAAAGACTAAAAAGTAGTGGTTTAATACAAAACATTCCAGTACGCATTTGTGGTCCACGCGAAGATGATTCCGTCAAACTTTCAATCATTTTAGAAATGATTAATTTCGCAGGCACATAGCTAGGTTCTAACCCAAAATACAAGGGCATAGATTGTCCACACTGAGTCAAGTTAAATTCGCCCCCCTTGTATGTCCCATCAAGTTCAAGAAATTTAGCGTTCATAACATCTGCAACTTTTTTGGCCTTTGCCTTGTAGATTGCTGCAATTGCAGTGCGCTTTAATACATCGTTGATTTTTGACCAGGCATCATAGTTTCTCCATAAAAAGATATGCCCTGTCAATGCTCTGACATTTCCTGTAGTCTCCGCATTCATCCAATCCGACAAGCCGTTTTCAATTCTTTTGATAGATACCTTTTCTAAGACAGTGATCCACCTTTCCGTACTATCATAAAATGTTTCCAACGTTCTTTTATCCCCATAGTAGGTATACAGCCAATACTGCAAAATTGGTTGGACACTATCCCAACCAATGGGCCCACTACCATCCCCTGAAATGACACCGTTCACATGCAATCCAACATACGGAGCAGTCTCCGTAAAGCTTCCATCTTCTCTTTGCGCATCGCTGTAATCTTCAACTCGTTTTCGATAGAACTGAGACATATCATAGAGATGAAATGAAGTCTCCGCCGTAGCTAACATGTCGCCACCATATCCAAAACGCTCACGGTGGGGACAATCACTTTGTATAGACATCATATTTGAATCGTGTGTGTTGTGTACAATGTTCCAAATATTGTCAAAAATGTGAGGTTTATTGTTTGGTGAGATCACTCTAAAGTCACTAATTGTCTCGACGTCTGTTCTTAAAACAATACCATCAATTTTACTCACTGAAGATGATGAAACTTCCACATAACGAAAACCATGCCATGTAAATCTAGGAACAAAAGAAACAGTCTTCTCATCCTCAATAATATCAGAAATATACACGTCCCTCTGAAATGCTACATCAGGTGCGCACGCCCCACCAACTCCTGGACGCTTTATTTGTCCCGCGACAGAGGTCATCACATTAACAGACCCATTTGGCCATAAGATTTCTCCATATTTAAATTCAATTTCTGCACCACTGGCCAAGGGGCCCATGAACGTGATATTTACTGTGCCAGCAAAGTTTTGCCCCATATCCCAAACAGTAGCGCCAGAAGGCAAGACATTGATGCGTCGTCCAACCAATTTCGAGATAGATCTGATGGGTGGAATCATTTGTGGAACAGTATGCCCGATCTTTTGCATGATGCTTTTATCAGCTAAAACTGCAGTATTCCATTGCATTTTTGGTAACCCAAGTTCGAGTGCATTACTTCTACGTTGATCAAATTTGGTTCCTAGGTAAATGTCATTTTTCAACCAAGGGCCGGCCGTGGTTTCCCATAACTTGAGCTCTTCTTTGCTAGTGGCAATGACCTGATTCGTCCCATCATCATAATCAATGACTAGGTCCATTTTAACAACAGTTTGGTTACCAACACTGAGGTAAGACCTAATATTTGTCTTTCCCCACATAAGTAACGGCAGTGGGTTAAACCAGCCATTACCCAATGAGATTTGTATTACGTGATCAGTTTTTGATGAACTCAATTCTTTGGTAATATCGAGAGTTGTATACATTACACGCTGGTTGTATGAGGTAAAAGCAGGATCAAGAAAAGTATCGCCAGGAAGGTGCTTGCCGTCTAGTGCAACTCTGTAATAACCCAAACCAGAAATGTAAAGTGTTGCCTGTCTGAGATTTTTCATAGAAAACGTTGAAAAGTTGCGTTGAAAAATTGTATTTGGGTGGTCTCCATAGGCAGAATTTTGACAGTCACCGTAGTTTTGATTGACATCTTGGTGCTCCACTGAATGGCTTTTCAAACTTCTTCTGGATATCCAGGTGCCTCTCCAGTCATTTTCTTTTGTGCGGCCCATTCGGAAGAAGCTGATAGAAGACCAAGGGCTTGGTAAACCAGGAGATGTTGTGTACCATACCCTAACTATCCAAAAGACTTTCTGATCAGCTTTAAGTCTTTCTGGATATACAGCGCCGTTTAGCGTATCGTTTGTTTCTATCTTTCCCGAATCCCATGTCAAATTTTTGTGTTTCAACAAGTTTTCTTTTGAGCTGGCAGCTTGAATTTGATATGCACTTTGGAAGCCTGGGGATGATAGCTCCCAGCTTAGTCGTGGTTTAAAGGCTCGAATAGCTGGCGGATTTTTTACTCGCTCAACCCGTAGACCCACTGGAGGCTCTGCGGCCAGCCCACAAACAAAAATCTCTAGAAGGACAAAACATCTTAGCCCCGACCACAGTTGACTCCTTGCCAACAGCATCGCTTTATCTCTATGGACGGTCAATACGGCTTTGGTGACCTGGATCGGGATGTTTGGTGTGCAACCATGGAGGGTGCGAACAAATCTTTTTTCTTGATGAGTTGATGATGAGGGATGGAAGAGGAGATAGATGATAATGATATGATGAGATTGATGATGATGAATACTATTTATTATTGCTGTTGTGATGATGATATTATTATTAGACTATTATTATATTGAATAAATATGAAGAAGAAAAAAGGTGATTATTATTTTTATTAATGGGAAAATTGATTACCCTCTGTAGAGCTAGCTGCTAGTGATCCTCGTAGTAGTTATTAGGTTTTAACAAACAGTATGCATATGATTTTAGCATATAATAGTCTACAATAATTTAATAATATATATGCTAAAAAGACCACTACTTGTATCTAGTATTTTTATGAGCATATCGTTGAGGGTTGCCATTTGAGAGGGTTTGCCTTCCTTATACGACAGAGCGGTGTGTTTCATACGACATTTTCTAATTCTATGTTTTTTGAATATTGTGTGTCTTCAACATCCTTCGACGCGGTTCCCGTCTCGCGATAAATATTCCCCGTGGCGAAGATCAGCAGTTCTTGTTTCCTGTCTTTAATGAGGGTATAGATGCCGCTTATGCTGAATAATAACACTTGTATGCCTATAGCTCGTTTGGTGGACCGTTTCATGAAGGCATAGCTATTCCCTTGTATGGTATACTGCAATAAGACGACGCCCAGATCCCAGTCTGTAAAGATAAGATAATAAACATTGTTTATGTTCATCAATACAAATATGACCCCAACAACAATCACAAATACCCGACTTTTTACCTTCAGGGCGTCTGCAAATACAAAAGCGGATATACCTAGCACATATATCATTCCATTAAGCGGTGCAAATGAATCAGCAGGTAGCGCAATATTTATCGACATGTCACACAGACTTAATATGAGAATAATCACCACGTTGGGCTCCCTTAACAATCGTTTCGCAATAACAAACGAGAGGTTTTTGTAATACAACATAACAACAAATATAAAAAAAGGAGCAGAACACACAATAGTGAGAAAATTTTGTCCTGCAATCCAACATACCACCCCAAGCAAACCAAACACTCCCGCCCCCCGTTGACCCCACTTGACGCGCCACTCCAGCCATTCGTCTATCTCGACCTTCTGCCCCAATAGTCTTTTGCTCTTGTGCAGGGCGGTCGTTTCGTTGTAGATATCTGCCCACGAAGTGCGATTCGCTTTACGATCTGTCTTTTTAGGTTGTAACTCAACCTCTGACGTCGTTCTGACATTGCGTAGGCGTTTGTTCTCTTCCTTCAGTGCTTTCACTTCATTGGCAAGTGCCTCATAGGCCTCTTTGGTGTACGTCAAGACCATCGTGGTTGATTTTGTGTGGGTGTACGGGAGTGGGTGTAGGTGTGGGTGTGGGTGCACGGGAAGGAGAACTTGCAGAAATGATTTGCAATTTCAATTTGTTGCTCTACTAATAATAATAATCAACAATATATCACACCACCACCAGCAAGAAAAAATAATGATCGCACCCGACCACCGGCACTGTTATTAGAGACCGTGAATAATTTAAGTTTTATTTAACTTAGCGCGTTTTATTTAACTTTAGTGCTATCTATGTAGTAGGAGTGGTAGACTGAAAAAAAATAAATAAAATAAACTTCATCGATACTATGTAGTATACTAATACTTAGGCAAGCCCTAAATCCCTTGCGACCATCTTCGCGCAGATTGGGTGGTAAAATTGCTGGTGATTTTTGAACGTTTCTACAGCAACCTCTTTTCCAAATTCTGTTTTGTACAGCTCTCGATAAAGCGGCCTGGTAAACTTCATCCTACCCTGCTCTGTGGCCAACTTCACGACATGTGGCACAATTTCTCGTACACCTGCCCTTAAACAGAGGACTTGCCATCGAAATCGAATTTCAGCATTTCCGCTTTGGGTAAAGCCATAAATGACATCCATCTTACCTAACATCTCAGGGGATTGATTAATAGCTTTTGCATCCGGGTGCTGCAAGATATCCAAGAAAAACATAGTTTGCATGGCAATCCAGTCTTTGATGTCAGTACTTTTGCTGTTTGCCCCGCGAGAATCTATCCACGACCGCACTAGTTTCATTACATCGCGGGCTAAAGCATCGTCGAACTTGTTGTCAACTGGAGGCATGCCGGTTCCTCGAAACCACCCTTCCCAGTCAATTTGAGCTGTGTTCGACACGTTAGTAAAAAAATTGAGGAAGAATGCCTTGAAATCATTCGATGTGAGAGTTTTGTGGGCAAATTCCTTTATGTAGGCTTTGATAAAAGGCTCGAAGTTTGCAGCACCACCTACTACGTCTTCCAGATACCTCAGCAAATGAAAACCCTTTTCGTAAGGCACTATACTGAATGCGTCATCAGGGTCGACATTTTCAAGGTCGGGGCACAACCTTGTAAAGTTATGCCCATTGCCAAACATATTAACACAGTCTTTCAAACTTTTCAACCGTAAGGATGCATCCAGCTCAGCCATTTGAAAACCGTGCATTTTTGCAACAATCTTTCTTTGTATAAACATGGTCCACCCTTCGTTAAGCCAAAAGTGCTTCCAGTTCGAGTTTGTCACCAGGTTTCCGGTCCAGCTGTGCGTAATTTCGTGAATGACAACATCGGCCAGAGATCTGTCTCCAGCTAGTAACGTTGGCGTTACAAATGTCAGGCAAGGATTTTCCATGCCGCCATAAGGAAAAGAAGGTGGCATACACAAAACATCGTATCTCCCCCAGACATACTCACCACAAATCGACTCACCGGTGTTTACCATTTCCTCCATTCCGTCAAATTCGTAGGCAGCTTTTTCAACAACATTAGGCTCTGCCCAGACACCAGTTCTCATCCCAGTGGCCTTGAAACTTAAATCACCAACAGCTAGTGCTACCAAATATGTTGCACAGGCAACAGGCTGATTAAAGAAAAAAGTATGCATTGATCCGTCACTGCAAGGCTTAGCCGGTTCTCCGTTTCCCCTAGCAGACATCAAAGCGGTTAGCTCCTTTGGTACAGTGATTTTTGAATCATATGTGCACTTTGCACCGCATGTGTCTTGGCACGGCATCATTGAACGGGCATGAATCGCTTGACACTGCGAAAATAAAAACGGATACACCTTACCGTCCGTTTGAGCTGGCGGGAGCCATTGTAAGGCGCCAGACTTTTCCGTAGTGGAGTAGTCGATCTTTACCTTCACTTCAGAGTTGAGTTTTCCAGGGCTTGGCAGGGTAATGCTTAGTGGTCGTCCAAAAGGATCAACTGAGTCCCCTAAAGTCCAGCCCACTGGTGCATCATCAATGATCACGCGATGAATATCAAGTCCGTTTGTATCAAGAACAATAGTGTTTGCATTCTCCTTGAGAATGACGAACGAAATTGTGGTGGATCCAACCAAAGTTTTGGTTCCAAAATCCACTGTTAAATCTAGTGAATAATGAGTTTGTCTAATTTCATCCGGCGTGGAAAGGGACGCAAGATCCGTCGCAGATTTAAACGATGTACCAGCTATTGACGACATATTAGGTTGTTTGGTATTATTTTTTGTGCTGTTCAACTCGTTGAATGGTGAACTTTGACGTTACTGTAATAAATACCAGCACTCGCCCTGATAAACAAATAATTTATTATTAAATTTAATAAATTGTTGATTTTGTTGTTCGACATGTATGTATATGTGATAGCGAGTGATGATGAGATGAGATGAGTTTTAATAGCTAAATAATAATAAGCAGCAAGCATCACCTCATAATAGAAGAACTTTTTTTTTATTCCATTCATTCACACACATTAACATTAATAATAATATAAAAAATAAATAATCTAATAAAAATTCATACTCCCTTATTATTGTATTAATATATTACTGTAGTAGCACTATTACTGCAGAGTAAAAAAATCTTGATTTTTTTGTCTTCATGTTGATTGCTAGTGAATGCTGTAAGTTCTGAGGAACAATAATTGCTGTTTTAATTGTAGTAATAGCATTTTTTCACTGCAAGAATAAATAATCCAGATTGCTAGACATCATCTCCAAATTGTGTCTGATTTATCTTTCGGTATTGATGGCCATTGCTTGCTGGGTCCAGCATACGATTCCCAACATCTTGATCTGCATTATTGTCAAGGAGCACGTCATGTAAACCTCGCCCATCGCCTTTCTCCGTCTCAGTTTCATCATCAATATTTAAATTTGAAAAATCAAATAAGCCACAGCAAGTTGCTAACAGATGAAGTGCTAATACCCCAAGAAAAATAAAGCCTGTCATGTGAAACATGACTTTGAAAGAGTACTGCTGCGCAACGTAACCCTAATAGAAATTCAAAATGTTGTGGTGTTAGTTTACTAGCTAAAATAGGAAGGGAAAAATACATTTCGACTTACGCCAAGAAGAGCGCCGCATCCACCACCAAGGCATACCATAAATGCATTGACAATCGTCATGGTTGCAGTTTTCCATCCTTTAGGTGCAATTTTACTTGCAATATTCACACTGGCGGTCCACATTAAGCCAAAAGTCAACCCGTGCAATAGCTCTAAAAGTAAAATGTAGTTCAGTGTAGATTTCGTTAGCCACGTGTATCCGAACATACGAATGACGAAGCTAATTAGGGCAATTGCCATCATTGTTGGGGGTCCCAAAAAATTCAATATATCTTTACCATAGTAAAAAAGTGGCAGCTCAAACATTACAGTAGCACCTACAGTCAAGCCACACAAAAACTTCGTCGCATTGAAATCGTCCAGGAGATAGACGAATAAGAGGCGATCAACAATTCCAAAACCAACTCCAAATATTGAGATTAAAAAGAAAAGAAAAAGATTACGAGGAGAACAAAATAGTGCACGAAATAAGTACTTGACCTCAGGGGCTTTCTCATTCTTTTCAATTGCCTCTTGCTCTTTTGCAGTCACATTCGGTATCAAGTAGGCCACGATCAACATGTTAAAAAGCTGAAAAGTACCAAAAATGATAAACATCATACTAAAGCCAAACTTATCAATTACGAAACCCATAATGCTCGTCCCACCTCCCCAACTTACTGCTGTCCATAGCCTCAATTTTCCGTAATCGCTTACTTTGTCCAGCTCTCGCAATGTATCTAGTGCGTAAGCATCTAAGATTCCTCCCGCAACAAACGACGCAGTTATAGAAGCGACCACAATTATCTTCCAGAAAGCGTCACTAACTACTGGAATCGATAACGACAAAATAGACGCTGTGTTTAAGGTCGTCGTCACCAAGTATACACATTTTCTGCCTCGAAGTTTGTCAGCGATTACACCCCAAAGCGGCTGAGCCACCAGTCGCACAAAGGGTATTGTGCATCCAATGCTACCGATTTGAAATGGTGTCAAACCACGGGAAACATAATATATTGCTGCGTACCGACCCCAAGACGTTCCAGATAGCCCAGCCAAAAAGTATAGTACTTTCAATACGAATAGTCTCGAACAGCAGCGCTTTTTGCCATCACTTTCAGGATCGCGTACAATCAAGCTTTTCGATCTCTCGTTTACCGATTTCATCCTCGGGGCTTGCTCGCTCGAGATATGCCTGTGCGAGCACGTCATTGAGTGGGTGTGGGCGTTCCTTGTGGTGGTCGTAATAATAATACTACACAATATTATCAGTAGTAGTTGGGAAAAATCGAAATAGAATAATAAGGAATAAATTGTTGCACTGGCTATTGGCTAGCTAGTATTAATAGCACTAGTGCTAGCTAGCATTGCAAGTCGTCAATGACAATTCATTTTCGTGGAAGGAAGAGAAGAAGAAGATTCATCACCACTTGATTTGACTCATTGAATACGATGAATCATAATTACGTATGACCAGAATTTTTATTTTATTACTTTGATCGCACTGTTGCTATTATTATTATTATTATGTATTTCTAATTGTTATTACATTAGCACCAGCACTGATATCTATATATTTTTATAGTGGTGTCTTGTTACTACACTAACAGAGGAGTACAGAGTATTCCAGATACATAATATCTTTATTTAGTAATTTTATTATTATTATTACACACTATTGAAACTATTGTACTTTTTATTATTATTTTCAGGTGTATAGTTGAGGGGGATGTTGTTTTCGTTCTTACCCCATCATCCTCGTTCTTGCGGCGATTATTGCTATTCTTTCTTTTGCATCAACCTGTAGATTAAAATTTTTAAAGATTTTTCTGGGTAGTTTGGCGAAAGTTGAACGCAGTGGGGCAGCAGGCAGCAATGATGAATAAGAAGAGCAAGCGCGCCAATGAAAATTCTTCCGATGATCGCCGAAAAATGTATAGAAGTGGCGAAAACATCTCGACGGGGCCAGACTTGGCAAACTTGCCAGCGATTTCCATATACACATTTCTGGCGGACTTGGGGTTTAGCGGGCCATATTTGGCAGGCGCTTTGCTGGAGCCTCAGACCGTCTTTTACCAGCTTCTATGGGGCTTATCGCTTTCAATAATTGCTATATGTGGCCCTCATACCAGAATGGTTTTGTTCTTTATACCATTTGTTTTGAGCATTCCCTGGATTTATTTTCACTCTAACCTCGTGCGCGCACTCTTTGGGTTAGCGTCGCTTATGCTGTTGTTTCGAATACTAGAAATCGTGCGCGATAAGAATTTTTTTTTGCAATGTCCAATTTTCTTTCGGGTGGCTTTTATATATAAGTATCATGATCTTCGAATATGCCAGCAACATCACAATTTTTCTGCCATAGGAAAAAAGAGGAAGTTGGAGAGCGTTTTAACCAATCTTTTTGACATCGCCTGGTGCACTGTTGCTATAGTTTTAGTGCTTTTGCTCATAAAAGTCTTCAAGCACATTGTTAATTACAACGGTATAGTCATATACTGGGCATTATGTACCGTATTTTCATATTATGCAATCCATCTTGTTGATTTTGGTTACCGCTTGAACGCTGCTTTAATGGATATTCATGTGCCCGCATCAATGTT
Source organism: Stramenopiles sp. TOSAG41-1 (assembly GCA_900128575.1). NCBI lineage: Eukaryota > Stramenopiles sp. TOSAG41-1. Next base: position 44,374 of record LT658387.1, read on the forward strand.
ATCACCGTATCTTTCAAGGTCTGTCAGTGAATTTTGGAGTAGACGATGGAACTTAAGTGTCCAATCAATGCTATACGATGCCTTTTACCGATCAATTAGAGATGCATTCAACGCCAGTGGAATACCATTGAAGCCTTCCAATGCACATTTTGTAGGAATAGCATTTACATTCATGGGTAGTGCATTTTTACATGCATATCCGTTGCTTATCGTGCATGCCGCCTGGAGGGATATTGTATGCATGTGCCTGTTTTTCTTCTTTCAAATACCGTTAGTATTTGTTGAAAAGGTCTTTAATTTAGAAAGTTGGTATTGGTTTGCGGCGTGTATATGTCTTACATGCCCTTTATTTGCGCATCCATGTTGGAAGCTACTAAATGAGGTCGTGTAGACTTCACTTTTGGCTATGTAAGAGTTAGCGTGAGTACAGGAAGGCGATGATAACATAGATACTTGCATACTACAGCAGTTAAAGTACTAGTACTTTAGTATAAATACTTTATTGTGCGATAAGCCTCGTGAGTCGTGAGTCGTGGTGCCATTTAGCGTATGATATACCAAACCTAGATGTTGGACTCAATCATATTCATCATCTTTTGCATAAACTTTTGTTTTTTCCTATTTTTTGATGCGACATATGAATCGAAATCTGATCTTTGTTTTTTTCGTAAAGCATCACAGTAACTCACAAATTTGCGTTTACATGCAACTGCATGACGTTTTATGTCGATAGAAAGTTCTTCAGCTTCTCGTTGCTTCTCCATATATAAAGATTGGGTTGCTTGTATCTCAGTTATTGTTTCAGATAGTTCTTTCGATAGTGTATCGGCTTGCTTTTTCATTTTCGTGAACTTAGTTTTCAGGACTGTGCAAGGTGCGAAAAGAGGTTTGTGTTAGCAATTCTATACATAACAAAGTTATGAAGCTTATACATTCTCCAGATTTACGTACTTTGACCTTCGCTTGATTTAGCAGCAAGAGAATCCAATTTCGCAGTTAAAGAGAGCTGCAATTTTTTGTGATATCTCAACATCTTTTTATTGACTACTCTGTTTGCATTTGACACAAACGAACCGTCTTTCTCAGTAGATTCTTTGTTGAATTTTGATATTGTATTGGTCAGTAATTTCAGCGACCCATCTGGTTCATCATTGTTGTCGTCAGATTCGGATGTGTATACAGATTTTTGTTTGTGAATCTTTGGTCTGACTCCAGGAGCTTTGGTTTTACCTGCGCTTTTTCTTTTGGAATGTAGCAATTCTTTGGATTTCCGATTGTCCTGCATACGGCTCTTTTGACTTTTTCGAGTCACTTTCTCATCAATGTCATAGTCATCATCAGAAAAATCATAATTGCCTTCTTCAAAATCTTCACTTTCATCGCCAGAGCTTATACTTGAGTCTGCAATGCTTAGCTGCACCATTATCGTTATGTACCAAATTAGAGTCATTTATGTATTGGCCAAGAAAGTTAGTAATTTGATCATTGACATGATATTAGTGCTGTTTTTTGCTAGTTTACTCACGTTTTCATCTTTGCCTTCGTCGCAACTATTTTCCTCAACGACCACCTTCTTAGCGCGTGAATATGTCCTCTTTCTGCTTTTTGTGGTTTTACTTTTCACGACTTGGCGATTTTTACGTTTACTTTTTACACTAACTGCGGCTTTTTTGCGTGCCTTCGGCTCCGACAATTTTGGCTTTGTAGCGTTGACTTTACCAATCGCTCTGGATGACTTGCGTTTTTTCAAATTTTGCTTCTTTTGCCTCTTAACCCTGGACGCCGTCTTTTTATTAATTTCATCTTCTGATTCTGCTTCAGTATACGTATTCTCATCAGTGATATTTCCAAAGTCATCTTCAGGTGCGGTTTCGGGAATGATCTGGCCTCTTCCTTTCCTGGAATCGACATTCACCAATTCGTCGTCACTGTCGCTAAAAATGCTCGAGTTGTACTCATTGTCATTAATACGTGGGCGTGATTTCGGTACTTTAGGCTCCGTTTTTTTCGCACTATGTTTAGTAGTATCGCCAACTCTATTTAACGCTGTCTTTTTCACATCAGCTTTCGTGTCCGCTGTAATTTCAATGCTCTTTCCCCGGTTTCGCTTCTGAGCTTTCTTACCCTTTAATTCCACATGATGATTTTTGGATGAAATCTTGTACTCGAGAGTCTACCAATGGAGAATATAATTTTTTAACGTCTTGACTAATTACTGAATGTTTCAATTTTGACGAAAATAAAGAATACAAACAATGATAAAAGTAATACTGTGTTTCGTAATCATCAAAATAATCAGAACATTCTGTTTTGGAGCTAGACGTGCTGTTTTCGCGAAAACAAATTTCCGTCGATATCAGTCGTTTGATTCCTGATTTCATACTTTTTGCGTCAATTTGCAACTTATTCATGTGGAAGCATTCAATAATTGTAGAGATTAACGATAAGCAAAAGCTGGCCTTTTTGCCTTGACAAGGACCGTAGGCACTGGACGACGAGGCTGTTCTACATGCCTCGATAAGCACTTGAAGTGTGTTTTGAAACTCGTCAGAGTCTTGTGTTAGATCCGTTGCCTCGGAGAAGACTAATATAGCGTATTCAAAAACCACGGGGGCTTCGTCGTATATAAAAACACCGGAATTTGTCTTTTTAAGAAGCGATAAATAATCACATAAATACTTGATGAAACCGTTTGAAATAACAAAGTGACTCGTTAATCGGTCCAAGTCTTCCTGAAAGAAGCGCAACACATCAAACAAGTTGACTACTGTTGAAATATCCGTTTTCTCGTTTACAATTTGAAAGCTTCTTCTCACAAATTTCTGTATTAGCGTCTGTTGGACACCCACAAAAGCATCGGACTCCTCTGTATCCGGCCTTTGCTCCGTGAAGCCTGCACATTTTGCAACTAAATTAGCAAAATTAGATTGCTTAGTTTTTGCGTCAGTTTCCAGCCTCAACTCGCAGACGCGTTTCAAATAGTGCTCCATGTCACTGAGGTCTTTTTTTGAATAAGGGAAAGTCGTATCTTATTACAGCAACTGTACCGTCGTTATCGTTGTGGGACTTGCGTGTGCGTGTGTGTGCTTCGAGGATGCAGTGCTTTTGTGGATGCAGTTTAGTCCCGTATTACTTAGCATTGCATACCAGGAAGAGGTTCAATGCCACTGCAGATTTAAGTAGGGGGACTTGTAAATTACAATAAAAGTATTCCTTTTACCGAACTATATAATAATTTACTATTATAAATGAAGTAATGATTTTGTAGTACACATTTCAAATTTTACCAAAATATACTACCCCTATTCAAGACAAAGAAATTGCAGCTCCCGGGCGTTTTCAATCGCCTACACTACTCATCATGGAAGAATAATTTTAGTAAGAAGACAAAAATAAATTTTGTTGAAAAAAAAAAAAATGTCAATCTCTTACTCTGGTGTTGTACGTAGGACCACAATCAGTAAGACTTACTTGCTGAAAAGCAATCACCACCAGCGCTGTACGAGAGAGAGTGTTAATAAATAAATAGGTGAGGAAGGAAAGGTTGAAAATGAATTTCAATAATATTCAGTACGGCTATAGCCCTACTAATGCTAGAGCTAGCAATAGATTATTGAAAAATAACAATGGCGCACTCTCGCCCTTACAATTACAATTTTAATTCATTCTGCTATTTTGATTGATCGATGATTTACCATCTATTCTTCTTTCTTCTTATTATTTTCTTTTTTTTTTTTTTCTTATATTTTTTCTTTCTTCCTCCTACCTGCTGCTGCGAGGAGAAGAATATTGCCAAACCGAGATGCGAGCGTGTGCACGAGCGCGGCGAGGTCCTTAGCTGTTCAAGTATGATTCCGTCGTGAGTATCGCAACAAGCCAAAAATAATCCACTATTGCCACGTACGAATGAAAACGCTCAGATTCTGAAGCCTGATCGAATCGTAGCCATCGAGAAGGGAGAAAATGCCGATAATCAACTTGCGTGGCGTTGAAGTCGATTTTCCATTTCAGCCGTACAAGCCGCAGAGGCTGTACATGGAGCGTGTTATTGAGGCGCTTCAAACTGGGGAAAACGCATTGCTGGAATCGCCAACAGGGACCGGTAAAACCTTAGCATTACTTTGCTCTACTATTGCTTGGGGGCAACACCATAACCGTTCCGTTGACAACACGGGTGGGTTTGGGCACGTTGATTTAGAGTATGAAACTTCCCAGATGGGCTCACAACAGCCTGTTAATGGGATGCATCGTTCAATATCATCGTCTCAATATGGAGACCAATCAAGCCTTCCATTTAAGATAATCTATACCTCCAGAACCCATAGCCAGTTGACACAAGTGGTAAAAGAGCTGAAAGCGTCATCATATAGACCCAAGGTTTCTATTCTCGGTTCTCGCGAGCAACTTTGTGTACACGAAAAAGTGTCGAAAGAGACAGGCCTGAGACAAAATCATATGTGTCAACAGGTGGTAAAGGGAGGTGGATGTAGGTACTATAATGGGGTTGATGAGTACGTGAAATGGAATTTGGATAGTACTGATGCCGATGGCAACAGCAAAAAGCTAATAGCACACCGAAACAGCGATGGGACCATTAGTACTAATAAAAGGCCAGAAAACAACAACATGACAGCTGTCAATACGAGGCAAGATGCAAGCGATAAAAAGTCTCGCAGTCGAAGGAATAGGCCCGAGGAGAAAACGATACGCGATATCGAAGAGCTGACGAAACTAGGACAAGAAAAAAGCGTATGCCCGTACTACCTCAGTCGAAACGGCACCGTGCAAAAGCAAGCGGACATTTTTTTTATGCCGTACAACTACTTGGTCGACCCAACAGTCCGCTCGTCGCTTCCGGATATCGATTGGCAGAACTCCATCGTCATCATAGACGAGGCGCATAATTTGGAGAGCGTATGCACGGATTCTACGTCGTTTGAATTATCTGCTGCTGTTATTAGTATTTGCATTCAAGAATGCGATAAACTGATCATGCACTTGAGGGATGAAATGGCGTCTATGGGTGGCATGGCATCGGATGAGGAACTGTCTGCAGAGGAGGTATCGACATTACGTGCGGTTTTGTTAAAGATTGAGGAAGACGTCGACAGCATCGAAATACCCGGTAATGGGGAAAAGGGATTAACGGAAAGTGGCGCCTTCATTTATGAATTGTTGGAGAAGGTGAATATAAATTGGGATTCTAAAGACGCCCTTTTACAAGTTTTGCGCGGGGCTGTAAATCTTTTCATGGGCGTAAACCCTAGACAAAAGTGTCACTTGGAAAATTTTTTGAAAAGTATGAACATTTTGTTCCGAAATGGCCTAAACCCGCAGACAGCTAAAGAGGCGTACCGGACGCATTTATACTATCCTCGAGATTCAGGTTCAGGCAATAAAAGTAAGCGTAGTACAAGCTTTTTTGGTGGTGGAGGAGGCTTCAGTAACGGTGGCAAACGACGTGGAAAGACTATTGCATTTTGGTGCTTTTCCCCCGGGGTCGCAATGATTGATATTTATAAGCTGGGAGTTCGTTCCATAATTTTGACAAGTGGAACACTGTCGCCAATGGATTCGGTCGAATCCGAACTGAGGCTTCCCTTTAAAGTTCGGCTCGAAAATTCCCATGTTGTAACAGGCAAACAGGTCTGGATAGGTTCACTAAAATGCGGGCCGACTAAGAAACTACTGACATCTCGGTATGAACATCGGGATAAACCGGAATATAAGGAAGAGCTTGGTAGAACCATATCCAATTGTTTACGGCAGATTCCAAATGGACTGCTTGTATTTTTTCCTTCTTATACAGTAATGGACCGTTGCATAAGCTTTTGGAAGCAAAATAGGGGTGGGTACTTATGGCAGCAAATTGAAAGTAGGAAGGATCCGTTCATTGAACCACGGGGCAGCTCAGCTTTTAATGCAATTGTCCGAAATTTTGAAACGCAAGCCAAGACCGACCGTGGGGCTGTGTTTTTTGGTGTCTGTCGCGGTAAAGCAAGCGAAGGGATCGATTTTCCCGATCATTGCGCTAGAGGCGTCATTATAACTGGAATTCCTTATGCACCGCATAAAGATCACAAGGTCGTTTTGAAACGAGAATACCTGGACCATAATAAGAGATTAGGAAAATCTCATTTAGATGGACATACATGGTATGCCCAGACAGCTTTGCGAGCAATAAACCAAGCCATTGGTCGGGTTATTCGACATCGCTTCGACTACGGGGCAATATTTCTTTGCGACGAACGTTTTGCGAGCACGAAAAGTAGATCAGTTATAAATGGAATATCAAATTGGTTAAAGCCATTGTGCCGACATTATGAAACATTTGGAGATGTAGTTCGGGCTGTCTCTTTTTTCTTTCGTGTCGCAAGAGGCACACCAGAATGGAATCGAAAAAAAACTGTGGCTAACACAGCAAGTAATATAAGACACAGGAACAACTCGGCGATGGCTGCAATCCAGGATAATGGCAAAAAGCAACTTCCTGATAATAAACAGGTCGTCAATGGTCCACATGTTTCCCCTTACGAACAGCAACAAAACGATGGAAATAGGAATATTGTGAATCAGATTGCAGCGTCTTTGGCAACGTACGAAGCGAGCAAAACTCTTCACCCGGGCAATGGCGCAGTCAAGTCCACGTTAGAGCATATTTTGGCACAAAGTGATAAAGAAAGGCGACAAGGAGATCAAAGTGCATCTGTTCGAAAAATTGGTGTGTTTAATCGGTACAATTCGAACAAAAATGATTCACCTTTGAAGAAGCCAGGTGAAACCGATTCTGCAGGAAATTTTTTGTCCAAAGTGTTGGAAATAGGGGCTCAGAAGAAACGAAAAATCGACAGTACAAATAGCCACGTTGGATTTGCTAGGAATAGCATAAAAAGTAAACTGGCAAGGCTTCGGGCACCCAATAATGCTTCTAGTCGCAGCCTGGAAGCGTCTAGTAGCGAGAGAAAGTCGAGTAAACAACCAAAATCTAGCGAGTCGGTCGCGAAGTCTTTCCTTGTAGACATCAAGAAGGCATTTAACAAAACTGACTTCCGCCAATTCAGGAAAGAGTTGAAAATGTTAAATTTGCTCAAGGCCGAAGTTCGCAGTCAAGGCAAAAGCGAAGAGCGTATCGTTAAGGCTAAAAAATTATTGACAAGCATTTTTGAAATTTTTGCAAAGTACAAAAGCCAAGCGAAGGAACTGACAGGAAAATTTCTGATTTTTACCCCAAATTTTTTGCGGGAGACTTTCACCTCCCTCAGTAAGAGTTATGGCTACCATAGTTGAAGCTGTGCGAGTTGGAATCCGTAAACAAAAGACTTTGATAGATTCATTCAAGTATGATTTAGTGCTATTCTAAAGTTCCATCATATATCATATGCGGCGACTTGCATTATATTTTTTTTTTATTAATAGTGTAGCAGCTTAAGCTGCTAGTGGTGCTGCTGCTATGCTGCTATTCTTCTTCTTCTGCTTCTCTCGTCGCCCAGGTTTAGCTTCCTGGTCCGATCATGTTCACACCAAGTCCACTATTGCAGAATGCAATTCGTTTTGCTGCGAACAAACGCTTGGATCCCACGTTATGCCTGGGCAGGAACCGAAAGGCGATTCTATAAGGCAAAAAATTGCCTTCTATGCCGACGGTCTTAGCAGTTTTGTTAACTCCAACTTGCGGGAAGTGCGGCTTGGGGCGTCCATCTGTGTGGCAACATATGTTATATTAACTTTGAGAAACACCAGAGGGTTCTATCGCTTTGAAAAACTTTGTAACATACCAGTAAATGATTTTAGAAATAGAGTGAAACTTAATGGCATTGTCATGGATGTAAATAAAACAAACGGCATTTTGAAATTTTATCATAGACCGATTTTCTTGAGGATCTTCTACCCAGAATATCACAAAATAATGACAGAGGAACAGCGCAAAAAGTTATTAAGTAAGTGTTTGGATGTTAAACTATTTGGCGTTAATACCGAAAACCATCTTTGCCCAGCATGGCTATCATCTGTATTAAAACGTCAAACTGCGGAACTGACGCTGTATGGAAGTAGTACCCAAGAAGTCATGGACCAAAGTGAAGCCTCGCTTGGCAATAGTGAAAGCCTGATATATGGCAAGATACGCTGTCGCACAAACGGAAGTTGGTTCAAAAAAGACATTGCAGAAATATCGCTAGAAAAAGGTCTCACATCCATCATGCTTGACATAAGAGATAGTGGGGATCCAGTTGTTTCGAGGGATGTTCGAGATAATGAAATTGTGAAATTGGAAGAAAAATATCTCAAATGCGAAAGATACGCCCAAAGGAATAAATTTGGCATATGGGAGAATTTCAATGACTACAAACCTTCCATAGCAGAGGCAGGCCAAAGCATTTTAGGGAAGATTTTCAATCTCTTGCGAAGAGGCATGACCCGATCAACGGACAAAACTATTTAAATCTCTAAAAGCTCTTGCAAGTTCTTTTGTTTTAGTTATACTCTTTTTAAGGTTTGGAACATTTAAATTTCTTTATACTCGCTAATCTTTGCTTTCACAGTTTCTTTACTCATTCCGAATCTGGCATCCAACATCTTTACTTTCTGTGTGTCTACTTCCAACAAGCTTATCCCACAAACACCGAAATAAGCATGTAATATGTCTGGTGGTGCACCAGGAACTTTTCCAAATCCACCAAATCGCTTATGCTGTGTATACTTCAACAGGTAGTTTCTCAACTTCTCCTTATTCAACATATTCAGCCACTCCTTGCCGAGCATCTGAAGAGTGCCACCAATCCAAAATGAATAACAAGTGTCACCCAACTTGTTGCATCTCCCTTGCATGCCTGCTGCTTCAGCTTCTTCCTGCCCCAAATTGGAGACTTTCTCGTCACCATAAAAGTAGACTTGACGACGCAAGCACCAACGACCCAAACGAAATTTCTGCTTTTCCGTAAGAGCATCAAGTTTGCCAAGCAGAACCAAAGACGCAACGGCAGTGTAGCACGCTCCGCCATGCGACTCCTGGCCTGGCAGTAGCCCAAATCCACCATCATAATTATAGCAAGACATTATGAAGCGGACAGCCTTGTCTATGTCAAAAATGGTGCTGTCAAATCCCAACATAACCGAAATAACGCTAGCGCAATATACAAAACGCAAATCACTTTCGCTACCAGCATACGTGGCGACGAAGTTGCCCTGCTTATCTTGCAAAGCTGCCAGCGACTTTGCGATTGCATCCCGGTTAACCCGAGACAAATCGTCCCCAAGAATCAAAAGTGTTGCTATTGAAGTATAAGTCATTGCTATATGCCCATGCAGATGTTCGTTAGCAGGACGTCCACTTGTGCCTTTTGGTTCAAACGCGCCGCCCATAAAAGTTCCGCCTATGAATCCAGAGTGTTGCCAAAAATCTGGCTTGCCACCGTCACCTTGTAATTCCCCGGGAACAATTTGCAAGTTATAAATCCACTCAATAATAGTCTGTTTATCCCGAATTTTATCTAAGCTACCGAGAAGATCCAACGCCGAGACACAGAAATAGCAAAGTGTCATACGGTTGGTTTCGGCTCCCGTATAGGCCTGTGGCAGCAGCTGAAGGTTGTACATAAAGTACTTTATGGCGCGGGAGACGTCAAGCGCCACCTCCTCTTGGCGCGTTTCATCCACGCTTCCTTCCATGGCAATCCTTGACTCGAAGTCTTTGGAATCTTCTCCTCGGCACAGTAAAGCGCTTGATAACGATGCGAATGCACCATCACGCCAAAAGGTCTTCAGAAAGGTTGGAGGAGCTTGAATAATTGATAATTGAATGCTCACCTCTTCTTTATCTTCTGTTGTAGGTTGTCGGGTAAAAATTATCACTAGCTAGTAGGGCTAGCACTAATTAGACTATTATTTAGTATGGAGAATAAATAATAAGTTTATAACCAACGAGCAAGCAAGCAACAAAAAAAAAAGGCGTGTTATTATTGTTGGATAAAATTGTATATCCTCGTACTCTGTATTGCATTCGTCTAATTCTTCAGCAATTATTATTACGTTGTGTTGACCATTCTATTTATAGCTGCCCAAAGAAAAGAGAAGCCTTTCTCCTTTTTTATTATTAGTGTAGTCGTCTATCTCTTACATACATCATCTGCTTTGATTATTTTAGTAGTGATGATCAATAAATAATTTTGTCGTCCCTGCCGTTATGGTATTAGTCTATTTTTATTACTTCTTATATACATTTTATTATTGTCATTTGAGACATTATTTTTGTATCGTGACCGGGCGTGCACATGCCACATCGACAATCTCATGTGGCGATCCATTGGTGGCATCGGCGGTAGGCAGGATAGCTTGACGCCGACGTGGCAAGCTGTATCATGGGAAACCTCTTGTCGTTCGGTAATGAAAAGAAGCCTCGTCCAGATGAAGTATTAATGGAGGAAATTTCCATGTTGACTGAAGCGGACGAATCGACAATTATTCGTCTGTATGAAATCTGGGTCTCATACGACACGGACTTTGATGGAACTATGAGCAAAGAGGAGTTTATGTCTATTCCAGAGGTGGCTGCTTCCCCGTTGCGTGATCGACTTTTCCATTTACTTAACGTTTCAAGTACGGAGTCAGGAAGCGATAGCATTTCGTTTAGCGCATTTGCAATACTTCTCTCTGTGATGTCAATAGATGGAAACCTGGGAAAAAAGATTCAATATGCATTTCGTGTCATCGACATGAACGACGACGGTAAAATTGATAGAGACGATCTACTGCAGTACATGCGGCTCATCAGTTGCTTTGATAGTGCCGTAGTGACGGAAGAGAAACAGGAAGAGTATTTGAATTATGCTGTGGACAGTACTTTGAACGAATGTGGAAATGGAATTTTCATAACTTTGGAAGATTTTCAGGTACGTGCCCCTATTAAACAACGCGATTGTAAATTTTCAGCTAACTTGGAACATTTTCATCCATCTTTCTTTCTTAGAAATCCATGTATGGCTGCGACGATTTTGCGCAACGATTTACGTTGAATATCAGGAAACGAAAGAAGAATAGAAAAGGAGATACGGACGAAATACAAGGTGATAAAGAAGGGCATGATAGTGAGCAAATCGAGCTTGAAGTGAAAGAAAAAACAGTGGATGATGGAGATAAAAAGCTAGTCTCCTCGCCCTCAAATTTTGCTCGCTTGGCTAGAAAGAATTCGATCGTGAACAAGTCATTTAGATAGCTCCCTGGTTAATATCTTATACCTCCGTGTAAGGCTTATTGTTGGCATTATTATGTACTTTAAAAACTTATTTCGGTAAAACCATGACTTTAATCGTTCTCTTGCCATCGAAATAATCGCTAGTGTTTTGGCCATTGACAAGAACATTTACGAACGAACCTTTTTTCACAGATCCTATTTTACAACATCCCTGAGGCTCAAATGTCATCTTGAACCCATTAGGATAATGATATTGCTTTGAAAGAAAAATCTCCATGACGTTTTTGTCATGTACTCCCATTTGCTCAAAGGCAAATTCAAAAACAGAAGTTGTTGTATTGAAGCGCTGATACTGCAACAATCCTGGAACTGCGATTGCGTATGATCTGGCAAGTTCTTTTCGGTACGAGCTTGATTTTGGTTCGTTATGGTCCCAGAAACACCAGCTTATTGGCGGGCTCATTGCATCCATGGCATCAGCAACTCGTCTTACTTCATGTAAGCCTGTTGAAACGCCGTTTACAGCACCAAATTCTGTCACAAAACCAGCAGTCTGTAATCGCAATAAATCGTTGTTGCGTTGCGACAAGGTAAAATTATCATCTAGTTTACAAAGCTCAATTTCGAACGGATTATCCGGGCCATCTCCATCTGTACCAACCAGGCAATATACATGGAATGCCATTGGTTCCCCAGGCAAAAATCCTCGATTATACCCCACTTTCCGAAATGCACGATTGTTGAGCTCCGCTGGACTGAATAACACCGGGGTTTCCTTGTCGTTTTCCCGCACCTTTGCATGCGCTCTTTTCATGTAAACCCCGACATTTAATTTTTCAGCACTGCCCGCTTTTAGGAGCAAATCAGGATGCTTGATATAGTCTCCAATCCAAGGCTCGTTCAGTAATTCGTAAGCTAAGATTCCGTCCACTGCATGGAAGTAACCGGAGACAACATGCCAGTATTTATCAAACATTTGTGACATAATGTTTTTACCGTGATACAAATTTTCAAACGCTTTACCAACTGCATCAGTCATATACCACTCACTCCAGCCAAGAAAACTCAACCAGCCAACTGGGTGACAATTGTCACGTGAGAAGTTTTTGTGATTCCAACTTAATGGTTCGGGGAGTGGCAGTGCATTTAGGCTAGAAACATTCAGCATCCAATCTGGGGTTCCTTCTCCGCATAGTTTTGGCGCTAGTACGTCTTGGTGCAAATCAATAATAGTGTAAATCTTGTTATTCCTCCACAAAGTTTCACTGATATTTTTTATTTGACGAAGATATTCCATGCTTGGCGTCGAGTTGGATGGAAATAAACCAGACATCATGCAACCTAACCTAACAACATTGACTCCCATACCGATTAAGTCATCAATTTCACGCTGAGTAATCACTGGATAGTAAGGTGGAGACTTCTGGACAAAGTTGGTGCCGTGAAAAATCCGTGTCCGGTTATATGAGTCACGAAAGGTCCCTGTCAGCGTATCCACTCTAACTTTTGCCGATTTGCCCAGGCATATCGGAAACAGTATAAGGAATAAGTAGAAGAGCCGGTTATGCTTTCCTTGAAATTGCATTTTCATGTCTCTTTGCGGAAGGTGATAGCTGCAACCACCACATTGAAAGTCAGCTGCGCCTCACTTGAACTTGCAGCATATTCTTCAACAACACCACCACCAATAATAATAATTATTATAGGTATGAGTAGAGTATTAGTCCTAATAAATAATATTACTCTACACCAAACTGAAAAAACCAATAATAATAATAATAAAAATATAAGAGAGATTTCTCATTAGTCTAGCATAGAAGAAGACTATGGTACTTTTCAAAATACAGAGGTAGTAGTAGTAGTAGTAGTGTTGTATTATGTATTGTTGAATTTTTACATGTTAATGTTGTTGTTGTTGATGATGGGCAATTATGGCAAATAGTAGTAGTAGCATAAGTAGAGCTAGCGAGAAGAAAATAATAAAGATACAGTAAATAGAGACGTGTTTGTTCGGTCCTGCCCACTTAATGCCAGAAGTAGGGAGAATACCGTATCTGAAAAAGAGCATCTTAATGCAAGCGCGTGCTACAAATCCAGATGGGCATTACATTTTGCTAACAACAAAGCTGCTGGCCCGGTTTAACTGTGCGACAGCACTGGACACCATACTCTCAACGATGTCTTTTGCTGGCAATACATCTTCAATTGCGCCAGCCGCTTGACCCATCAAAAATGGGCGTCTCGCCATCCATTCAGATATTGGCGCATCCTCACTCAATGGCTCAACCACCGAATTCCGCTCGTTTCCATACGGTACGGGCAATTTGCCTCGAGAAGTATAGTCTTTGATGATGTCTTGCTTGTTTTGTTGCCAATCTTTTACGTAATCTGAGTTGTAAACTCGCATGGGTCGACCCGTATAGATAATCGTCCTCACCGTGTCGGTGTACCCTGCTTTCATAACCAGCTTACGATGATATGGGCCCGCACCAGCCTCTTCAGCATTCACAAACCGTGTGCCGACCCAAACACCAGACGCACCCATAGATAACGCCATTGCAAGGCCACGTCCGTCAAATATGCCCCCGGCACCCACTACAAGCACGGGCCCCCCAGTCAACGGCGATTTATGGCCACGCACAGCGTCTACCACTTTTGGTATCAATATGGAAGTTGGAACCTCCCCTGTGTGCCCGCCACCTTCTCCACCTTGGCAGCATATAAGGTCTACACCGACGTTTAAGGCTTTCTTCACATGTTTCACGGCTCCCACCATGTTCATCACGACAATGCCAGCAGCATGAAGCTTCTCGACCATGTACCGCGGAGGCACACCGACAGCGCATACAAATAAAGTCGTGCCTTTTTCAATCATGATATCCGTCAACTCGTCCAACTTTCCACCGGTATAATCTTTGTTCGTTTTACGTGCCCCGCCTCCAACCTGAGGGAGCAACAAGTCTACGCCAAAAGGTGCGTTTTTATCATTCAAATTTTCCTTGATTTCGTCGATGTTCATACGTAACGCATTCGGCGATAGACCAGCGCCACCAATAGTTCCAATACCTCCAGCGTTCGTGACCGCAGCTGCTAGCAGGGGCCCCGCAGCTCCACCCATCCCGGCCAACATAACAGGGTGTTTAATCTTTAGCAGCTTCGTGAGTTCAGTGGATAGTGACATGATAGCGAATTTACAATCAGTACGTTTAAAGCCTTGGACAGTGGTGGACGGCCGATGCAGGTTACGCCGGCGACCGTACGCAACACTTCGAACTGCATTAACACCAGAATCAACAACACTCATCACACCTTCCATCATCAACACCACCTCCTCCTCATCATACTATTACTATACTCCTGATGCTTCTATTAGGTGGAGGAGATCGTAGTACGTAGTAGTAGGGAATTAGAATGTATTATTTTAATTTATTTATTAAAAATACACCACATAGCGTACTAAATGATATTATTAATAATTTTAATTTTAAAGAAAAAAAAGTTCAAGGTTTGGCTTGCTAGTGCTAGCTAGTGCTACTCCTTGTAGTTGTTTTCAATGCTCTAGCTTGTGTTCTTCCGCTTGGAAACAGGAATAATGGTGCGCACATTCTTTGCACCAAAGTATTATGTTCCAATAGCTAGCACTAGAGCTATCAAAAACAACCATCTTCTAAAATTAGCCCTGCCTGCCCAGCTAGTGCTAGCTAGCACTAGCTAGCTATTGGAAGAATAGAATTATAATCTAGCCCCTGTCGAGCACAACAATATTGAACAATATTAAATCAACAACGACACCAATATTCTAGTTCTAATATTTTCATCAAAATACTTTTCCAAAATCATCTTTTTAGTAATTTTTTTTAAATAATAAAAACATAGAAACCTAGTTCGTACGTACACAACATTTTTATCATCAGAGGACTCAATATCGTAGTCTTTGTGTGTGATTTAAAGAGTTTTTATGGGAGTTTTTAAAAACATTTTCATGCAAAAAGTTAACTAAAATTAAACATTTGTACCATTGATTATATTTTTGCCACACAGGTCATACGAAACAACAGAGGCATGGATTTTCTCTATACTGAGCCACCAAGTATACAGTAAGAATGGGTATGCTGTTCGAAATGCAGGGCCAACCTCCAAGTTCAAAATTTTTACAGAGAATTTTGTAAATTGCACATGCTGTGCAAATAAGTTTCGTTCATGGGAAGACCACGTGAGCTCCTTGCTTTCCCAGATACCGAGGATTAAATCTTTTTCATAGCCGGAAAGGCAAAGAAACGGTTCAAATACATACACAAAACCGATCGCACTCAGAAGAAACAATAGAATCAGCCAGCCATTTTGTGCCCAATTCTTCACTTGCAGGTCATACATTAGAACAACCTGAAATAATACAAACAAAGCAATTGCTGGTGTTCCGCGTAGCAATTGTTTTGCTATGACTTTTCGCATTGCATTGAGATCACGGTATTTAGACACTGCTTCCTCAAAGTTGTACTCCCCTAACTTCAACTTTGTTAAAAAGTTGACTTGGATTGTGTTCGCATATGTCCCCAAGAATGTGACGCTAATCGAGTCAGCAAAATTATGGAGAACAGCGACGAAAAACAGTATGACAGAACCAGCAAGGACAGATATCGAGCTGGAATGCAACCACAGGGCTACTGGCAGCAAAACAGTAATAGCCAAAAAAAATGGATTGAACGCATTTGTTAGCATACTTTTTTTTGTTGCCTGAAGCACCATTCGACGTTCTTCCTTCTTCCGTGGCAAGGGTAGCTTTTTGTTTTGCAGTGACGTAATAATGTAAAAGAAGTCAAGTCCAAGGCACAGACAATATACCATAAGGAAAGCTATTGCCCTAAAAGAGCATAAAGTCGATTCTGCAATACCAGAATCTTGCACAGCCTTACCATAACACCAAAATACTGCTGCAATTGCCCCATAATACAGCAGAACATAGCAGACTGTTGCCAACCCAAAATTATTTGGTCCCAGACCAACACGACTTGCAAACTCAAGCATAGAAAGCACTTTCGGAAAAGTTTCTGTTGAACTCTCCCGAACAGGATTTAGAAAAGCTTCACTGTCCATATTTACCGCCTGCAATTGCAATGTTTCACTCTGTTTCAAAATAGTTGATATCGGTACGATCGGCTTCTTCTTCTCTCATCACGCGATCGCACTTCCGCACCACAAGCAAATGCACATTGCTGATGACATGCTGCCACCTCGCGTGGACTGCAAAAGCTACAAAAAAAGGTGGTGGTGGTGGTGTGGTCGTGGTGGCAGAGCTGCAGCAGTAGCACACCACAGCATGGCTGTACAGTATCTTTTTTGTATTACATTATTACGACATATTAGTATCATAATAACTATGGGCTGACCATAGGACGATGATGGTGGTGGGGAAGATAATGATAGGAATCTAAGGTGTATGCAAAACAGTATAGTTAGACTGGACTAATTAATTTGTCATTTTGTTGAACGATCGATGATTGAGAGGGTCTAGGACAATGATCATATTAGGCATCTCGACGGTTTTACCCTAGCGCAGAAGACCGTACTTATGATTTCATATACTTAAGAGACAAGAAACGCAATAGATGGGAATATGGAGATGTCTACCATTTTCTAAGGTTCAAGAGGGTGTTTGGCCCCATCGCCATGGCCTCAACTAAGGCACATGTGTAGTGTGGGCATGCATCGTGCCTTGCAGTATCCCTCCGCGTATATTTAGAATAATTGTTTCGTTACATTCATCTTCACCAAGCCTCTCTCCTGCTGAGTTAGCACTAGTAATAATTTGAAATAATAATAATGATGTATCTTTATAATGTTAAATCCACCGTATTTTAGAGACATTTACTCTTGTTTTTTTCCTTACACGCTTTTTTCATATCATTATGTACACAGCCTGGACATCGCATTTCGGGATTTGAAGCTCGA
Organism: Stramenopiles sp. TOSAG41-1; assembly: GCA_900128575.1. Lineage (NCBI taxonomy): Eukaryota > Stramenopiles sp. TOSAG41-1. Next base: position 61,511 of record LT658387.1, read on the forward strand.
AAATCTAGTCTTGGATGATAAAGGTTACTGCAAACTGGTAGACTTTGGTCTTGCAAAGCGGGTTCCAAACCGCACATTTACGGTTTGTGGTAGTCCACGATATTGCGCACCAGAAATGGTAACTAACAAGGGGCACAATTATGCTGTTGATTATTGGGCCTTGGGCATCATATTGTATGAGTGTCTATTTGCCGAAAGCCCATTTGCGAGTGACGAGGGTGACCATCTGCAGACCTTTCGTAATATCGCCAGACAAAGGTTAGATATTCCAGATGACGATGATGTTTCTGATGCTGCCAAGAAAATGATCGAAGGTCTCTGCAAAAAAGACCCAAAGAACAGAACAGGTTGTAAGGCTCAAGGCGCGGAAGAGATAAAACGACACAAGTGGTATACTTCTGTTAGATTCGACTGGGGCAAGTTAGAAAAAATGGAGTTGAAGGCGCCATGGAAACCGAAGGTCAAGAGTGTAGAGGACGCAAGCAATTTTGGTGATGTCGAGGTATACGAAGAGCATCTGACGCAGCTCAAGTACAACAAAAGTCGCGACCCAAAAAGTGGTTGGGACGAGCATTTTTAGACATTTCGTTGAAGTGCAAATTCATGTCGTTTGTTATATTTAATGTATAACATTTAAAAAAATAATATATAATTGAGCCAAAAATAAATCAGCCTCACCAAGTCGTGAATAGTATCGATACAGCATTATATTTCCTATATGTCATAAGCACAGTATTGATTTTTTTAATATAAGTTTGTACACTTTTTAGTATAATTCTTGCGAAGTAGAGTAGAAGAGGAACGTTGTTGTCGTCCTCCCCACATAATTATTTTCGGCATCGCCATTATTATGTGTTCTTCGTCGACGGCGTGCGCGAAGCGCACCGACACGTACACCAACAAGGACTTTCCCCAACTCTCCCCCACATTCTTGGGTGCTAAGTTAGTCGATACCAACCTTGTCCCAAGGTATATGGGTGTCGCTGCGCCTGAAGCAAGCTGAAGTGGAAGTTATAGCCTTTTTCTCTGCTGGTCTCATTCGAATCGCCGTGTTGGCGTATGATATTTGACAAGGAAGGTTTTATTAGCGTCGTTCTGGAATTTCTGGGTGCCTCTGTCAAAAATGTGAGTGAAATCGAAGGGTGCTGGAGTGAAATGCGGCGATGCATAAACAATATGGATCATGCTGTTCAATCATTTGCTCGACGGGAGCAAAACAAGGTTGATATGGGAGAACTTCCACTTTCACAGCCCTTGAACCTAGGAACTGGAAAATGTAGCTCAACAATGGTCAAACCTGACGGTTGCGGCGCAACAATCAAAAGTAGAGAGGAATTACTACATAATGGGAGGAAAAAGTGGTCAAGTGTTATAATTTGTTAAAGATTGAAGGGGACCCCTTTCAAAGTCCATATAGGAAAGGGAAACAATTCGATTTAAATGGCACAAAGGACCAGATCGCATATTACAATAAAAATACGTGGGTTGTAAAAGTACGGTTTGCAGAGTACATGAAAAAATTGCAATGGCAATGGAGTAATGAACTTGCAGTAGTTGAATGCACTGCATTAGCTGAAACAGATTTTGAAATTCAAGTGAATACCATAGGGCAGAAAAGAACGAGAGATAAGGCTTCTTCCGGATTTTGCATCAGTGAAGAGGTGCACCAAGCACTGTGCACATTGGATGGTGCAGACGCAACTCTTTAAGGTTTCATGTAATGTTTTATTGTACTTAAATATGCCTATATAAATCCACGACTTTTTTATTTCGCCTCCTGTGTGGTGAGGCTGATTTATTTTTGGCTCAATTAAGGTTCCATCATTCTCCTCCATTACCATATTTCTTCTTCTTTTTTCGTTTTGCCCGAGATAAAAGGTGTATATTCTGTTTGTTCTCCTCCTATGAAAACTATTGTATCACGACGAACACCACCATAACCACGGTATATAATGCACAAGTGCAGTAATGTCACAACAAGGCATTATTACTATACTGAAGTGCGTGGTCTCCTGAGTATACAGATACTACACCACCACATCATTACATTACTATTTTTTTCTTTATCTTTTTTTATTGTTGTTGTTGTTTTTTGTTGTGTTATTTATTATTCAAAATTTTGATGTCTCCCTTCCTTCTGTGAACTAACAAAACGGGTGAGGTCGAGGTTTAGAAAAATAATAATAACAAAAATTGATTAA